>VUQK01044451.1:0-12023 GCA_015106715.1 Bujurquina vittata
CAATTATTATTCTGCAATTCTACAGAGCACACAGAGAAAGAAGGGGATGGCAAAGGGCGGAAATGCCTGACCTGTTAATCGCTGTCTATTGTGTTCTTCTCACAGAGTGATTGAGTACAAGGTGTAAGCAGATAGAGTGAGCGTCACAATGCATGCAACCTGTCCAGTTAATGTAGCTTATGGAACAAGGTGAGGTTAAAATATTTAACAGGATGTCATTAGAAATATGCAGTTAGATGAACCACACACACACACACACACACACGTGGGTTTGTATAGATGCTTCAGTCTCATGTCTTACGTTCTAAAAGAATGCCCTCGGTAATTTGAACTGGAACCTGTGAAATGTCAGTTATCCTGAAAAAAAAAATAATGCTGTAAATTCATAAAACGTTGTCCATTGTATTTTCTAACATATTTTACAGTCTTAAAGTATAAATAGCTTGAAGAGCTGGTGAATTTAGATTTTTATTTTCACTTTGTGTTTTTGTGTATCCAATGCATTTGTGTCTGTGTCTTAAGAAGCCTGTGTTACAGCACTGACACTCAACAGCATTGCATGGCTACATGGTCGCACTGCAAAGAACAAACAGAGCAAAGGAGCTTGTGTCACTTTGGTGTTAAAGTGGTGATTTGGAAGCCTCATGAATACTGTATGTTACCTAAAGAGGTGTTCCCCATTCGCAGACAGACAGAAGGAAAAAAAAAGATCCTTTTTCAGAGACTTCTTTTTCTTTCTTTTTAGCCTTTCTTGTATTTGTTTTCTGTATCATAACTGTCTATGGTTTTTGCATAAAATGCATAAGGGTTTTGGGATGTAAATGGAATTTTATTCATATTTTGTCCAAATACCTCTTGTAATTTGTATCAGAATTCTTGTACAATTTTTATATTAAAGATTTATCATTCACTGGCATTTTATCATTGCATTTTATTCTAAGGTGTAGGAGTCGTAAAGGCTCAAAATAGTCACAGAATAGTATCATTTTTAAAAAATATTATTTACCTTAAGTAGCTCAAAATAATCATTCTACAAAGAAAAAAATAGCAACCCAGAAACAATGTGTCAATCAAGCCATTTTAACAAGACACTGTGATTTCAGCTTTACCGGGCTCATTAATTACCCCATGATAAAAATCATCAGGGAAAAGTCTATCTTGACCAATTAGTAGACGATTAGATTAATAGAGTTATTAAAATATGTACAGGCATGAGGAGAAGGTACTGCTGGTGTTAGCAAATTAGTAAGATGGCCACTAAAGGAGAGAAATAAAGGACATGCTGTACTTTTGTCTGATCACATGCTGAAATTAAATTAAAAAGGAACTGGTGATGGAATTACAAATGGGGTAAAATACATAACAGACGAGTTAAAAACTCAACATACAGAATATTTGCTTCTATGAATATGTACACCAGTCAAAGGCAAAATATTTAAGTTACACAAGTCATACTGAAGAACAAATAGGAACTCTGGACAAATGCGCACACCTCCTGTGCTGACATCTTTTAATGTGACCGAGGATCGAATTACAACTTGATACGAGCTCCAGCAGGGATGTCATGTTTGCTCTGGTAACTAACAAGAACATAATGCCTCCTCCCTCCCCTCTGTGAAAGTGCAGGAGTGACACAGGCCTTATTGACCTTGAATTAGACACCAATCCTCTTTGTCACACAGCAGCTCTTTCTCTTGTTGTGAATAAGTGCACAAAACACACACGGATGCACTTTTCAGAATAATACCTCTGAAATGTATTGATTATATGCAGGGTTAGTAAGTGATACCCCCTCACTTCTAACACCCCCCTCCCCCCATCTTAAACACATACACACAGAGTCCCTTTACTGGTGATGATCTTCCACCATGTAGTTAAAAGGCCACTAGGTTGACTTGGCTACATAACGGAGCACGTTTTCGGCAGCGACAGGCCATTGATTGGCCTGACAAACACCGTGGCCCTCTGCTAACCTTTGAGAGACAGAGCTTTTTGGTATGGGAGAGTACATACAGACAGAAAGAGAGCCAGGGTGAGTGTAGCTGTGCCTGAACTGTAAAGTGTGGAACAGCTGACAAGGCAAGAATGTCCATCACTTCATTTGTCTATCTGACCTAAAAATGTCCGTGATTAGTTATCAATTCATCCTGAATGTGGCCTGATTTTTTTAAGAGCTCAAAATTTTTTATTTTAGGAAACTGGTTTCCAAGGAAACCAGTTAAACATTTTATTGTTGTCTAAGTTTAACTTAGATACTTCTATATGGGCAATTCCAAAGGACAAATAAACTGAACACAGGTCTGTTTTGGAACCACCAAGCACCAGAGGAGACTCAAATGACTCTTTGTTAAAGGGGTCTTTTCAAAAGTGTAATGAAATCAGTAGGTTGGTCTGAAAACTCCTGCACGCAGTTCACCGGGTTTCTGATTTATCACACTTGTCTGAGAGTGTCTTAGTTGTCAAAGAGAACCAACCTTAACACAGAGAGAACATGCAAACTCCACACATTAAGGGTTTGGAAGAAGAATCTCGTGTGGCAACTAGCTGATAGATGATGTATGCACGATCACTGACAGAAAACTGATGAGAAACAATTACCCATGTAGCCAAACTGATATTCATGTTTTTTATCAGGTAATCTTTTTATATTTATTTATATATTCAGCACTGACATGCTACAGACAGAAGATAAAAGAGAACAGAGACTCACTATCTATGTCAGGCGCAATACCCTGAGCTTGACACTGTCTTAAAAACAGTTCAGGCAGTGTGCAAAATACTGCGGTGACGGACTTAAAATAATTCCTAATTTTAAGGTAAGAACAGAATGCAGTAAAATCGAATGTGCATTATGCAACTGAGAAACAAAACTGGTTAAAAAAAGAAATCAGATTCTCTGAAGTGCAAACTTAGCAGGGCAACACTGTGTTTTCTACAGTGAGGAGGAAAGCTGTACACACCAACATAGTCCCAAAGAACATTTTAAGGCAACGTGACTCAGCAGTGTTTTTATGGCAAATATATCGACATTTTTAAATTTGCCTAAAGGAGCTTTGTGATTAATACAACATAAGACACTCTTAATGCTTCTTTTATGGTACTGAGGTTGTGTCTGTTTGCATAGGTGTTGAAGAGCCTATGGAGAAGGATTTTCAACATGCTCCCTACCGTGCAGTCCAATGAAAACCCATTAATGCGTAGCTTGACTGTGCCTTGGTCAAATGCTGATTGGCTGACGAGTTGGCTGGAACAGGGAAGGGAGCAACAGTGGAGTTGACTGGGAACAGGCGAAGCGCAAAAGAAAACATCAAGGATAAAAAAAACCCAATACAGCAGGAAAGTACAGACAGTGGCTGCAGTCGACCCGTTTCACTGTTTTTAACACTCGGTTTCACCTCCTGTTACAACTTTGCTCTTTTCTTCATGGTTGGCAAGCAAGAGTAGCCCACAGATCGGTTGTACCACATACTTTGGACCCTGCCCCATTTGGCAACAGACGCTCTCAGCAGGTAGACGAGGCTCCCTACGATGTGCCAGCGCGCTGTCAATGGAGAACCATGTTGAGCCCATATGGGGGCACCCACACAGGAAGCCATTCACAGCGATGTGGTGACCAAAGAACTTAGAAAGTCAAGGACAATCAGCAACTTCAAGTGACAATGGGTGAAATAGGAGTAAATACATTAGAGGGTTGCCTTGGCAACTGGAGCCTGGAATGTCAGTTCAGTGTTGCCCTGCTTTAACCACCTGATCAACTGATGCGGTCACATTATAAATAGTGGGTGGCTGCTACCTGAGCTTCTGTTTCTTCCTCTCCTGCCACTGAGTGCACATCCTGCTTCCTGCTCACCTGATTTCCATAGATGTCGCAGGCATGCGTCTCAGTTGTGTCTCTGCTGCCTAGGTCTGAACTGGACAGACTATTGCTGAATGTTGTTACTCGCACTTTTATCAAAGCCACCTGTGGATTTTCAATCCATCAGAAGCCTCCGTTTCTGGTTCTGTTTTTGTTGGTATGTCATTTCTTTTTCTTATGCTTCAAGTTGAATTAGTTTGCTGGTTGCAAACAGGTGTTTTGGTTTTAACTCAGCTGGATTGGCCCTGTATAAGCCACCTCCTCCCTGTATCAGAAGAATGCCATCTGCATGCAACATTAGTTGCATACATTAGTTGGATTCACTTTTGTTATGCTCTTTGGTGTTAATATTGCTTTACGATGCCTCATAAAGACTTTAGGCCTGAGTGGGTGGCACCCAGCCCTACAGCGGAGCCTGCTGCTACTCTGACCTACACCACATAAACGCTCCCGTTTTGCCTTTTTGTGTTGCTTTTGATTTGCTGTTTTATTTTTCTTATTGTATTGTTTCCATCCTTTCATTCAGTTTGTGTCATTTTATACTTTGTTGTACTTTTAGTAATTAGCTGGGCATTACAGGCTTTTTGATTCACTCACAGCTAATTTAGTCTCAAGCAGTGACCCTGAAACATTTTATTGAATTTAGTGAAATTTGTCAGATCTTCAAACTCATGTAACAAAATATGAGCCACATGTATGTGGTACACAAACGGTTGTTCAACTGTTTGCTATTTAATGTAGAGTAAGTGGTTTGTGGTGAACTATCCCAAACTACTGAAATCTGTTTAGAGCCAAACTGAAAGTCATTTAGTTTATTCTCTGTTTTGTATATTTTGTTTCTTTTTCATTTTTGTCACACCACTGAAAGGATGCCATTTTTATTACTGTGTCTCACCAGTGTGTTTCAGCAGTAGGGTTAAATACTTTGTTTTTTTCCCATTGAGAAGCTGAGGGTCTAAAGTGGTAGTGGCTGTCTGCCTTTCATGACAGGATCTGCTCTTTTGTGCTGTGGGTATTCGTGCAGTCCTGGTTTGAACTGCACCTTAGGGTGTGTGTGTGTGTGTGTGTGTGTGTGTGTGTGTGTGTGTGTGTGTGGTGTGTGTGTGCGTGTGTGTGTGTGTGGAGGGGAGACACACATGTGAAATAAGCTGATTCTATTGGACCTCCTCTTGGTTGTCCATCTTCCCGCCGGTAAGTACAGCACAGTATGTATGAATGGATTAAGGGCTCTTTATTTCTTTTGTAAGTAATTGTTAACAAACCAGCTTTTTGATGACCTGAACCTTTGTTTTTTGCAATTAATAGTGGTTTGAAGTAAATGTTTCGTGAGAAATTCCCAGGGTGTCAGTTTCAGATTTTACCTCTTAACATCAGCACTCTCCAGCTCTCTATCACCACACCACTGTTATGTTTTTTGCCACAATGTAATGGAATCTTCTGCTGGAAAACTTTTGGATCTTGGTATTCATGTGGAAGCTACTCTGACACATAACACCCACCTATATTGTTGCGGACCCACGGCAATGTCATAACCCAACGTCAGTCATTTCCTACTGTTAACAGCTGAAGGTTGTGTAAACATGACAAACAACCCCTGGGAAGAGGCCCAATCCACAGAATACACACCCCAAAGGACCCAAAGGATCCTCTGCCAGACAACAAAAAACACCTCCAGAGGTTCATGAGGTAGCCGACACGATATTAGCCAAGTGGTTTTAACATTGTAGCCATCACCACTATAGTTTAACTGAGACTGTCTTGGACATTTTACAACATGTGAATTCAACCATCCAGCTATGGCTTTCAAATAGAAACCTTTTTTCATTGAGGACTAGTTGATTTTAATTGAATTGATAAAATGAAAATTGAAAAAGTGAGTTACCAGAATTTATAGACAGAAGGAAGAAACCATTTTATGTGTCAGTGAAGAGCAGCCAGATTTGCAGTAAATATTCATATTTAGCGTAACAACAAACAGAAACATTTCTTTTATCTTTCTGAATGGATAATGGAGACCGGATAATTGTGAACAGATACGATTTTTAAATGTATTTACTTTTTAAACTGCTTTGGAAATGTGGAATTAGGGCATGAAATAGATGGCTACTCCTCCATTCTTATAAAAACTCATCTGTGGTAACATGAGCATTGGCAGAAATGGACTGCATACACGTTTAAGACTTTTTACTGAGCCTTATTGATTTGGTTCTACACCAGTGAGGCCTGCAATGCTGGCTAATGCTATTGACGAGCCATCAGTCTTGTCCAGAAGTGTGGAGGCATGCAGCTCTTTTTCCAAGACCAACCAAGGAAGGAGAGAGGATGAGGAGAACAGAAAGAGAGGGGAAAAACATCAATGGACAGTGATGGAGAGTGGGGAGGAGGGCGAAGATGCAAGCACAGCAGACAGACTCAGAACCCTGTCCATGGTTTGGGAACACTAAATTAGAAAAAAGACAAAAGGGATGAGAGAGGGAGAAACTGTAAACAGCTGCATCGATCCAACTAGTGTTGGGCAAATCAAACCATTACAGCCAGATTCTCATGCCCCGGAGTTGAGGGAGATAGTGCGAATATCTATGCACTTCCCCAGTGAAGAGAAAAGTTTGCACCAGCAGACACAGGATCTCTTTAAGAAATGTTGGACTTGCTAATGCTTTTAGTCTGCCCTACGCTCAAAATAACAAGCTGGAAGTGCAGCAGGACAGGAAGGGGTTAACTCAGAAGAGGGTGGAAGGGAGGATGAAAAAAGCCCTCTGGCAACCCAGGGACAGCGGGAACGCTGAACTCATCACAAACCCCTCTCCTGGCGTCCGCCAGTACATAATGACCCCAACAAGACGGGAATCCCTTTTAATTAAAGTGAAGGGAGATCAGTTAAGCAGATGGTTGCCGACAAATATTAGGGGAAATAGAATGTTTAATGGTCTGTGCACTTATCGCAGGCTATTTTCCACACCCAGCCCCAAACTGATAAACAGGACAGGACCTTGTTAATCAACCTTACAACCTTTAAAGCCCAAGATAAGAGAATAATTTGGGATCTTTGTAAATTAGCTTGAGATGTGGCTAAGACTCTGGCCCCTCGCGTGCTCAGGGCCAGACTGTCGAGGAGGGAGAAGAATTTCTATCAGTGTAATAGCCCTGCGCCATGGCGAAGAAGTTTGGGGGTGGTGGTAAAGGTACTTTTTCCTGAGGATAAAGAGATTTTTTTGAGTATTTTTATTCCCCTTGTGGTTTGACCCTCTTGCCACCACCCTACTGCGCTCTTATCAGTGACACAGGAGAGCCACCCGCCTCTGCGGAAATAATCTAAACAGAGAGGCGGGAATTGGCAGCCCGAGTCGGTGGCCTGCGTGAGCAGGTTAACGGGTCCTCACCCCTCTAAGTCAGGCACAGGTGGGGGTTTCTTGTGTTTATTTTGTGGATGATGGATGGAAGAAGACGGGAATATTGACAGCAGCAGCAGCAGCAGCAGGTACTGTTTTGCTATAAAAAGCCTTAAACGGGAAAAAAATGGAGGTCCTGCTGAACGTTTTTAATATTAATTTGTAATTCTAATTTTCCTGTTGCGTACTTAGTAAGTTTATTTGTGTGTGTGTTAAAATACTGTTTCATCATGTGTGACATCACCTAGGAAATAAATAACACACAGCCCATGATGGATTTATTTAAAAAATAAAAATAAAAGACAAAAGCAGGCAACCTTTACTAGACAACCTGCATTTTAGTGTTGTTGATATCTTTTGGTAAGATATTGAACAACTAATTATTGTTTTGCAGTTCTAATCTACTCATGTGCTAACTGGATCCACTAGATTATGTCCGTTACTTTTATTAATTACTTTATTTTATCATACTACAGGCAAAAGGCAAAATGTAAAAACCAAAAAACTCAGGTTGCTGACATCTCTCCTTGGTAAGCATACATTTTTGAATAATGCAAAGTTCCCTTAGTATTTTTCTTTTAAATGAAAAACACATTAGGTGAACTGAGGTCGTCTTCCTACCTTCTCCTTCTTCTCCTTTGTTAAGTCACGCACAGCTGAACCCTACTTCATTTAGCCAGCGTTCAGACCATTTATGGTTTTTTGTATTAGTTAAGCTTTGCTTGCTCTGTTGTTTCCTTCCTGGCTTCTTGGAAAAGGGACAGCAGATTAAAGGTAATTACATAAAGAAATTCAGACATTTATCAGTGCTTGTGGTTTGGGACCTTAACTGTTCCTGCTGACAATTTTCCCTTACAGTAGGCCACTGTGGAGCTGGCAGGTTCTTTTTAGAGCCCCAGTGCTGGGCTTGAAGGCTCAGAGTGCTGCCATATGTTGGACCTCAGTGGTGCCAGCAGCAAATGTGCTGAACGGTGCGACTCAAACCATGAACTCCGTGCCTTGGCAGAGAGTTTGTGCATAGGCTACTTTCATTAGTGAAGTATGGAGTCCACAGAAATTATTGCACAAGTATACTTTGTGTGTCCACAAATACACTTTGTCTACCTGTGTGTCTGTCCAGTGTCAGAATGAAAACACATCCGCCTATTTTCTTCACACACATGTGCATACACATGCGTACTCATATTAGTCTGAATATCCATGGAGAACATCCCAGATTGCAATGGGTCACACCTGGTTATGCTTCTTCCCCAACTCCCCTCGCGCTCTGCTCCCCAGTTCCCACACCGGAGGCATCTGGAACCTATTGGCAGCAGAGTCACACCGAGCCATAAAGCCCTCAAAGGCTCACAAACGCACTAGGGGTAGAACGTCAAACAATGTTGGCCCAACAAGCTGCCAACAGACACAATGCATCGTGAACCTGAACAAAACCCACTGCTCATTTTTTATCCTCTCCGTCTCTCTTTATGTCTCTCTAAACTATTCCACTCTTTCTCTCTCTTGCACACACACACACGCACACACACACACACACACACACACACACACACACACACACACACACACACACACACCACCTGGGAATGAGTCAAAGAAGAATTTTACATTTTTACCCCTAAATGGAATTGGTACTGATGCTAAGGGAGCTTAATGCAGTTCAGGCGACTGAGACCATGAAGAAACAGACACTGATGATGAAGCCAGAAACTTTGGAAACTGATGTCAGAATAGGTTGTAATAAAAACAAAACACTCCAGTGTAGTCATATCAGTCACTGGCTAAATTTATTTCAGTTTCAATCAAATGTCCTTGACAGTCTGCCTACACTGACACCATGGGGCAATGACCGATTATGCCACACCACAGATTATGTGAGCTGCCCTGGATACAGTATGCTCTAATGGGTATGAGTGAAGCCCAGTGTCACACAGCCACCCTTTTAGGCATGAGAGGAGAGGGCATGGAGGCCATTCTGTCACAGCCTTGTAATGCTCATATCGATTCTCCATATCTGTTACGGAGGCTTGGAAGCATGTCCCAAATTCGATATGCTTCTAATAGGGGCCAAGTTCTCCAAACAATGCGGTGCCGATCACAATGGAAAAATAACTAAAGAGATGACAGCACCAAGAACAAAGCTTTTGCAATTGAGCAATTAAATAAAACCAAAGTATGTTACGGGTAGTTTGTCTGGCTGTTCCCTTACACGCATTATATATTGCCTTCCTTCTCCCAGCCATTTCTCTCCTTTTTGATTTCTGTGGCATAAAAAATGTTGGCCAGTGTTTGAGCACAAAAATCTGCGCTGGAGCCATTTCAAACCAGGATTTTATTGTTAACAAATGCTGCCTTTGATACTGGCTGCAATAGGCGATACTTCACTGTTTGTTTGTGCTGGAGGTGAAAATGAGTTGCTAACATTTGGAAGGGAAGGCTTGTGAAATATAACACAGCAACAACACATACACACACGCAAAAATGGCACTCTTTAATGTCGTGCAGGCGAAATGTTTTTCCACTCATTAGAGGGACTTTGAAGTATGTGTCTGAAACCTTAGCATGGGAAATCTGAGTGAGACAAGATTGTGGTGCACACTTTCTACTCCAAGAACACCGCGATTCAAGGTAACATATCCACATCCTATTACTTTGTGGTAAACTCACCAATTGGATGCAGACAGACTGTGGTATTAGACGGTGCAGAATTTGATCGTGTTGCCCATAGTATAAAATACGGTAAGTTTTACTTGAGGAGATAAATACCGCTCTGTCAAATATAATTTTACCTCACAGCTATGAACACAACAATATTATTAAAAGTGAAGAAAAAAAATGGCGGATAAATGGCTAGATAAGTTCTTTGCAGGGCTCAGGTCCTGAGGACTCCAGTGAGCGGTAGTTCAAAGTCTTGCCTCTTCACTGTCAGACCTCAGAGTGTTGTCTAAATTAACTGGGATGAGCGGATTGTTACAGGGATGACCCTTTTCCCTATTCACCCGGTTCCTCCTTCACACACACGCACTTCATCACACACACACACTCTGAACGTCAACCGCTAAGCCTCAATAAATCTGATAAGCCACCCTGGTGGCTTCTGTGGCCAATCCGCGCGGAGAACAACATGGCCGGTATCAGGCAGCTGCAAAGCCCTCGTCAAGCGGGACTTCAAAGTGCTCTGAAGGGCCACGCTCGCACCCCTGAAAACTGGCCGGTCTCTTGGCTCTCCCTTACCCTACCCCCTACCCCCATGACTGGGTGATGTCATTATTGAAGTCTTTGGCGTGCTATCCGAGGAGTAAGTTACCATTGACAGGTTCAGAGCTTGGCTGCCTCACCCATGAGGATTCATGACTTTGAAGCTATTGGCCTTAAGCTGCAAATTATTCTTTTCAGGCTCTCTCTCTGCTCTACCTACAGCTTTAATCCACACCCTCCTTTCCCTCAGTGCACTAGTACCTCACCAGAGAGCACCCACTTGCACAGCTCCACTGGCTTGCACCCGCACACACATATTATAAATAGAGGTATGCAGACACCTATAGGCAGAGAGAGAGTGAATGCAGACGCATGCTTGCTCACCGACTTTCCTGGATATCTGTGAACGCACACTTTGCTGAATAGCCTCAGCGCTCCCCTCCTCTGTACCGTAAAAATAATAACAGCAGCAGGGCCTAGCAGTACCAGGCTCCAGCCGCACCAGCAAAGATCCTCTCAGCCCCAGCCCATCCATTCCTCACTCCCTCCATCAGCAGTTAGTGGACATCTGTGCAGTGCCAGCCCTCTCCATATGCCATAGCAGTTAGAAGACAAACGACCATGTCAGTGCAGTGGATCGCCTGTATGTCTGATGCCATGCATGGGGTGCAGGGTGGGTGTGGTGAGGGACAGAGATAGGAAAAAGGCCAGAGCCTCTTAGGAAGGGGGTGGGTGTAAAAAGGTGCCAGCACGGGGCAATAAGTTATCTCAACTGTAGACACGTCAAATACCCAAACAATGTGATGGCTAATGTGGCTAACAAGGCCTTTGTGGAAAGCAAATAGAAAGCCATAAAGGCTTGCACGCTCTGTTGAGGAGCTTTTGTTTGTTATGATCCTTTGACTACACATATGACATATTGCTGCACTCAGTGTTTTGTGATGATGTGAGGAATGGCTAAAGGAATTTTCTCACTTTTGGATGTTTAGATGGCAAGGCTTTGGTTTTCACTGATGTCTCTCTGATGGCGCATCATAAAGAGAGCTCTCCTAGCACGCAGCTACATAAAGGTATTTTTCTAACCAAATTGATAAATAAATGCTCAAATGACTCACAATCATGGATTACCTGTCTTAAGTATCTGCAAGTTGATTATTATATGAGAAGTAACTAATCTGTCTGGAAAGTTGACGTCAATGTGAAATCCTGAGGTGTCATAACAATTAACTCCACAGACAAAGGAAATCGACCAACACTCTAATGGTATAACTTTCTGTTAACTAGACCAAAATATATTTGGTTACACTTATAGTATACATAACACTGAAAATTCAAAATAAATAAAAAGAACAACCTGCTTTGCTTGACCTGTGCTGAATAAATGTGATGAAATTAATGTGATTGAAAGGTGACTACAATAATTCAGGAACACATAAGGCTTGAGTTTAAGTGTAACGCAATGTCTCACACATCACCCCCACGCTCCAAAAACAAAAATCTGTGTCCAGCCCAAGCTGAAGAGAGAAAGATTGGAAGTGAGGGGGGGGGGGGGGGGTGAGGGGGGGGAGGGGGGGGGGGGA
>VUQK01044451.1:17178-32208 GCA_015106715.1 Bujurquina vittata
GAAAAGGATACGCAGAAGAAAATGAATGAATGAATGAATGAATGGATGGATGGATGGATGGATGGATGGATGGATGGATGGATGGATGGATGGATGGATGGATGGATGGATGAATGAATGAATGGATGGATGGATGGGCGGATGGATGGATGGATGGATGGATGGATGGATGTTACAAAGAAGTGGCAAAACCTCCCGTTCCGTGAATGGCCACTTGAGGCTGGCTACAAAAACAAGTGACTCTCCAATAGCTCACGTTAAAATGACAAACTCCGGAGCAGAATTAAATGTTTACAGCTCACTACAAATTAGTTTTTTGTCCCTATAACTGATTTCCTCTTTTTGACAGCTTTATTGGAAATAAATTTCACTTTATGACATCTTTTCAAGTTCTATGAAAACACTGGGGGTGCTTTGAGTGACAGCTGGGTGCCAACTACCCACGCTACTCTCTGCTAGGATCCAGCCCCACAAACATGATTGTGAGGTGCTGGATCCTAGCAGAGAATAGCATATTTTAATGTAAATAATACGGCTTCCTGTGCGGTTAACTGTATTAACAGCCTGTGCACGACAATCTGCTGCAAGTTTTGGTGAGTGAAATTGTATTTTCATTTATATGCACTAATTTGGAGGTCTCTGTGTTAGGCACACATACAGTCTATGGATAGATCTTGCTAATTAAGCTTGCTAGCAATGACTTACTACTCCGTCCTCTCTTCCATGTAGTCTGTGGTTCTTGTGCTGATCTGCTACTGAATGAAATACTGTTTTGTCCATACGTTCAAAGCTTGGGAATGTTTTCCTTGTGCCGCCTTTTTGTGGTATAAATTCCTTTAAAATAGACATAAACTTCCATTAACATATTTTTAAGCCATTTACTTCAGCATTGGAGTTGATTTATTCGAGGAATTTCCGCCATTTTTCCTTTATTTCAAGAGAACATTTAAAAGTTCTCGTGAAGATTCAGCCACACACCATCTTAGCCACCTACACTATAACAAGCACTGCAGTATGGCAATAAACTGTGAGCACTCGGCACATTTGGAGCAAAATTGGGACAGGTTAAGACCAGTATCTAAACAAAGGAAAGCAGCGAGGGAGGTAGGTAATGGAGGGAGAGGAAACACAGGGACAATATGTTGAATCAAAGATAAGTGTGTTCTTCCTCTCCAGAGAAAACTATCTGCAGGCCTAGATTCTTGGCTGCTGCTTAGGCGCTTGTGCTGTGCAGCCAGTATTGACACAAAATAAAGCTGATAATTAAATTACATGTGTTGTGTCAGTCCTGAGATAGTCTGAATCATTAGCACATGTAGAGGGAGGAAGGGGTAAGTCGAGAGAGACAGTGTGCACGCTCAGATCAAGTTGCTTCCCATGTTTCTACTGTGGAATAAGTAATAAAGCTTAATGACAAACAAACCGTTAATGATGGTGGTGTATAAAAGACAGGAAGCCAGTGATTCCAGTAAACCTGACCATTGATTCACTGACATACTTTCTGGACATGGTCCCACACATCAGTTTCATGAGGGAGAAATAAAAGAGGGAAGGAAAACATCAAGAGTTTTCCAGTTTGGCATCTGCCCATCCATTATAACTATAAAAGCTTTCACACAATTCCTTTGATGCGCATCACTGATACATGCTTTAGGGGCTTGTGCTGCTCGCATGGGAACAGTCTATCTAAGTGACAGCTCCATGAGCTCTCTGCAAACAGGGACATACCCACACACATGCATGCGCATATACACATGGAGAAATACAGCTGGTCAAAACCAGTACATCTCGTTTGACGCCCAGATGCAAAAATGTTTCCAGATACTACATGTGGGTATGATGCCACGTCCCCTTAACTTATAAAAGACATTTTAATGCAACTAACAGTGCAGTTCTGCAGCACATTAACCTGCAGTTTAGGGATAAAATCTCTCTATCTCCTTCCCTGACTCTGGGCTCATGAGTCCAGTCGCTGTCCTAATTGAGTCAGCTCTTCTCTGCTGCCCGGACGTTATCGTATCACGCTTTCTAATTGACCTGCGCTGCTTCATAAGACAATGCACCAGGAGCTTGACAAAAGTTATTAATTTTCACTTTGTCCAAGGCTCTGTCCCAATTAGGTCCCCTGGCTGGGGCCAACAGGGCGGCTAACGTGATTACAGGACAAGCTTATTAGTCTGCAGCAGCATTGAGGAGCAGGAGGAAGACCCTAAATGAGAACATGCAACATAGTGGGTGATTACTAGAATTCAGCCGCACGCTGGGCATTTTCATTTCTGATCCAATGCACACATACAAACTCAGCACATTTGATAATGTTATGTGTATACTTTAAACAGTCTTGAAGGTTTAATATAAATTTGCTGTTCATATTTCTCAGTTTAGGCCGTCATTTCCAAAGGTATGCAGCTGTAACTGTGAACTTGGAGGCATTGAGGCAGTAGTCACAGTGAGGGTTAGTTAAGTAGAAACCATGCGAGTGAGAAGTGCACGGTAAAAGTTCACCGGATGCCAGGAGCAATGGCATCACTCCAGTCCTGACTCCCAGCCAAGTCACTCTCAACTGGGAGTGAGTGGACAAGCTTTAAGGGAACCAGTCGGCCCCAATTATGTATAATTGCCCCGAGTCCATCATGGTTTGGTGTGAAGCCCTTACTTCTGTTTTCCCCACCTTGTTCATTCAATTTGTACTACTACAACTACTACTACTACTGCTACTGCTGCTGCTGCTTTTCAGAAAGTCGTAAAATCAAAAAATTCCAAAGTAAAAATATAGAACTTCTTTAAGGCAATTAAAAGCTGCCCTTTCTGTTCTGCATATGTGATGGTGCATGATGAAAGAGTAGATTTTTTCAGAGTCAAGGATTTCAGCAAATTTTGTTGCTTAAACTTCCTGAAAAAGGGCTGATGATACTTCCAAAGAAAGCCACAGCAGCATGTATTTTTCTGAGGCCCCTTTAAAGTTTAGTTACAGTGCTGTCATGTTCAATCAAACAGTGTTCTGAAGATTAAGATGGGAGAGATTTGAAGCCAGCTTGTTGAAAAGAAAAAAAAAAGCAGTGATTCTTTAGATGGCGACTTCAATAGCCCTGAGTGCAAAATTACTACCGCACTACCATGCCCGTGGGGGCCGTTTTAATGACAGCTCACAAAGATTGGCTTCACACTCCACGATTAAGGTAACCCTTCATGATCAGAGGCTGAGCAAAACAAACAGTTAGTCCAGGAAAACAAGTGAGAGGTCTGACACAAAGACACCTGCCCACTCAGCAGCTCCGTGTATAGTTTCAGCCACGGGGCCTCGCCTGTAGCTACCTGGCTAACAAGTCCAAAGTCCTGTGGTTGATAGGAGAGTGACAGCGGCCTGGCAAGCTACCTCAGTCTGATTAATATTTCATCCTGGAACTTTGGCCCTAAGATGTATCATACTTGTCTGAGTCTTAGATGACTTTGTGCTGAGACTACAAAACTAGGGACTTCAACCCTATTTAAAATATCCCTTGAAACTTTTTTTTTTTGCCAACACATTAAATATTTTCAACAACAAAACAACAACTCTTGTTGCTCTATCCAACACTGTATCAAAATATTATTTAAAAAAAACATGAAAACCACACTGCTGTGGAGAGAAAGAATTAAGCTATGCACAGATTCAAAATTGTCTGGAAATTTAGACACAAAAAAAATTTCCATTGTGTGTTTCTGGCCCAAAATTGCAGTGTCTGGCAAATTAGCACTGCGTTCTGTCTATTGCTCATCCATCATTGGTGGTTTACTGGCAGAACTCTGGAGGTAAATATTTCTCTTATCAGATTTTCCTGGCAAGCATGCCTGGCATATAGCACAATTCATCACATCTACTTACAGCACAACATAATGAGGCATTAAAAAAGGAGGCAAAGCCTCATTGGCTTATTTTCCTTTTGTGGAAACATTTATTTTTGTGGCTTTAAAAAAAAGTCCTTTTCAGAGACCTACTGGTGAGAACTGTGTCCCTGTTCTGAATCCCGGCCTTTGTTAAAATGTAACACAATTAAATGTAAAATAAAAAAAAAATATATATAATAATAATACTGACACATATCTGGGTTCTGCACTGCTTATACCATCACCTGGTGTCTCGTGTTTCTGGTTCGGAGACATGGAACGACAATCAGTCTCTTGCATTTTTTTTGGGGGGGGGGGTTATGGTTTTATTAGAAAATTTTACCCACACAGTTCTGTCACTGTAGAAGACGAGGATGCACAATCAATAAGCAGCAAAGGCAAAGCCCAATTATGCAAAAGTGTAAATTATAGATTTGCTGTGATGCCAAGGACACTCTATTGCTCTCTTGCTTATACACACTTTCTTTGTTTCGCTCTGTCTTTTCCACGCACGCACAGAAGCAACTAAGAAGAAAATATGAAATTCTAATGTTTTGAGCCACAAGCTATTTCAAGTGCAGTGTGACTACATAGTGTACATGTGAGACCATATTCAAATTTGGACTCTTTAGCATCAGGGAGCACATTTTCGCTGAAGGTTTATGAAAAATGCATCTATTAATTCATTATTTCGATTGAACCTGTATTATAAAACCCAACACTGAAACACAACAGTGATTCTGTCTGTCTCAAGTTTCTATTTCCATAATTTAATTGAGGTCACAAAAGCAGCTTTGAAGAAAGTCAAAAGTTACGGGGCGCAGGCTTTGCCATATGTTTGCATTGACCTTTAATTTTGTGAAATGTGTGTTACACAATCCTCGGCTTCCATGGGTCAACCTCAGTGATTATTCACAGTGAAAAACTAGCAGCTGTTGACTCTGACAGCCACATTCCTCTCTAGCCTCCTGCGTTTCAATTTGTCTTACAGCAAAAAGCCCTTCCGTTTTTAAATACCAAGCAGGGCTTTTTCCCACACAGGTCCTGCTGAGGTGAAGAATCCCACTCCTGCCACCACAACAGCAGATACGCCAAGGTCTTTTGAGAGGTTAAAACATTCTGCCGATGTTGGAGGAGGAAAGATGAAGAGAAGGGGGAGGCAGGAGAAGAGGGTCTCTCTGACAGTCAGAACAGTCCCTCACAGCGTTCGCCCCAGCCTCTGCTGCAAAAACAACACTTGAATTCCTAACAGCGAGTGCCAGGTGGTCACAAGATGAATTCATCAGGGCAATGCATAACGCAAAAGGCAGAGATTATCACATTGCAGCAGCCCTAGGGCCATGGTAGCGCAGGCTGATTGGAGACATGGAAGGAGGCCCAGGAGAGGCGCTGGTCTTCCCTCTGGCCAGCGGAGAGGTGTCGGTCCACTCCTGGGAGAGATGGAGGAGTAAGGGAGAGAGGAGGGAGGGGGTGGGTGGTTCACAGTGATGGTTCACCTCGCTACAGGCAGCCCTCCCATTGGGGCAGGAGCAGGCTAGGAGAGGCCTGAAGGCCACACACACACAGAAATACACACTTGCATTTTGTTTTTCAAAAGACGCAGACACAGAGATCCTTCTCCCAGATCCTTGGCAACATTTTTCTTGTCATGGGACTAGCAGTCCCAACAAGATAAGGGTTAATATCAAACAAGAGTGCTTGTATGCTTTGCCATTGTAACCTTGCATTGTTTGAGTACTTAGGTCTTCTGTGTGTGCATGTGTTTTCTTTTCAAAGGTGATGGAAATCACAAATCATTTGCGCTGCCCAACAAAACAACACAGTGTAAAAACAGATACTACTGTCATTCAAGAGCTCATCAAAATAGCCATATGGGAGATATGTAAAATCTAAGGGGCATCAACATTGAATATTTCTATAAACTCTGTCAGAGCGAGGGTAATATATTCAGTTATCTGCAAGATAAGAGTCTTTATGTGTGAGGAGTCAAACTGCTTCACAGTAAGTCAGATCTCGTACACGATAGTTTGTAGTCAACAATTTCATTTCAGTCCAAGTTTTACTAATTTGGTATGATTTGTAATCTGTCTATCTGCCATTTGTCTATCAGCACCTCATGTGGTGGGTGAAAGCAAGCAGCCAGAAACAACTTAGTAGAAGTTATTGCCAGTTGCATTTTGTATAAGTGTTTTGTTGTATACATAGGATGAATTCATTTTAATTTACGTTGCCAGTAGTTCACATAGTTTGGTGTGACTCACCAAAAGGAGCTATAAAAACTAAATTTCCCAACGCTCTTAGAATTCAAAGTGCTTTTCCTTCTAAATTTAAACTGCAAAGACAATAAGAAAAATAAAAATCTGTATATATTCACCTTAAAACTGAAAACACATAGCTGGATGCCAAATTAGCTCATGGCATGAGCAGGAAACCATATACAGTGTCTTGGAGCTGAAAGACTGTGGCCCAACCTGCGGCCTCTTTACTGTCATACAATCCAGTGATGGCCAAAATTAAAATTGTATAGCTCTAAACGATTTAGGTGGTAAAAAGTAGTGAGAGTTTGTTACTGTGGGTTGTACTCGCTTATATTCTTTTTATGGGCAAAATGGTGACGTGGTGGTTAGCACTGCTGCCTCACAGCTTGAAGGTCTGGATTTGAATCCACCTGTGGAAGTTTCCATGTTCTCCCCGTGTTTACGGAGTTTTTCTGCAGGTACTGGTTTCTTCCCACAGTCCAAAGACATGCAGTTAATGGGGTTGGGTTAAAGGTGATTCTAAATGGTGAATGGTTGTCTGTCTCTGTGTTACAGACAGGCGACAGGCTGGCAACCTGTACAGGGTGTACCCCACCTTTCGCCCCCTCTTTTTAGATGCACTTGAGCAAGACAAAGACCCACAAACTACACCTAAAGCTCGAGAAATTTTCAAAAATTTTTTTACAAATACTCCCTTCCTGAGTTTTATGTGATTTTTTTTAAACAGATAATTTATATACTTCTGAAGTTATTTTGTAGCTATGATTTAAAAATAAGGGAAAATGTGTTATTAAATGGCAAAAATAAAAACAGGAGCGTTTGAATGGGAAAAATGACCATGTTGGGATTTGTGTCAGCATAACTTCTGGATGTTTCCTCACTTTGCTGTTGTGTGCTGTTTGACGGCATCAAAGTATCAAAACCATGAACATAATAAATTAAGCAGCAGATTAGGGCTTCTGCTCCTCTGTGCTAAAAGAAAAACTACAGAACAATTACAGTTGTTGAAATGTATCATTTAGAATCAAGAAATACTAATAAAATTACTAAAAGAGTTTTTCATAAAACACAGTAATATCACAACTCATGAAAAGATTAGTAGTTACAGATAATTCTTAAGTTAACAATTATAAAAAAAACTTTGGTGTTTGAAGTTACTCCAACAAAGTTATATTTCAGCATGGCAGGGCAAAAATCTTCAAGTGTAACCATAAAAAAATTTCAGGGTATGGATTTTATTTAATTATTACACGACCCCGCTCATTCGTGAGTCAAATATACATGCGTAGATACATTGCCTAACAATAAACAAATCAATATGTCAAGTTTTCCCCTTAATTACATAAATATTCATAGAAAGAGGTTTTTTTTCCAGTCAAATGTGCGCTCTAATGGATATGGGGAACAATAAAAGATAAAGATTAATACTGACCCAAACATCCTGACCTTTTAAGGCAACAAGCAAACCCACCAGTAATTTGTACGTTGCTGCCATTTCCATGCAGTGCAGTGTTCACTTTTCTGTCAGTGTTCCTTTCTCTTTGCTTATTCTACATAAATTATTGACTGGCTAATTTGGTCTGCGAGCCCAGTGAGACGCTGCAGCATCGGCATGACAGCTTTATCTATTAGACTGAGCCCAATGACAGCCTTGTTCCGGCGGTGTGTGCCTCCCTGTGTACGTGTGCGACTGTTCATGCATGTATGTGTATGTGCGCACGTGTGTGTCATGTGTCTGTACGTCAGGGTTGGTGTCAGTGGAGTGGGGGAGGTCAGGCTCATTCTCAGTTGCATTAGCACAGGAGCAGGACTGGGACACATCAACATCTTAATCAATACGCGAGAGTCAATTACTGAGGAAGCGCGTGCTTAAGCAAGATCTGATTATTGGGTTCATGTTCAGTCCACCAAATGGACCGAATCAATGCGATGCGATATGTGCTATGTACACCCCTTCCACACACTCACGCGGTCTCATCCCTCCTTCGTCCTCCTCCTGTCACCTCACCCCATGCTCCCTCTCCGCCAACTGTCCCCCGCCCTCTCACATTCCTCACGGACACTTGAGGAAAGGAAGAGAGGCTGATCAAAGTGACAAAAGAAAGGATTTATGTTCTGGTGCAGCAAATAACAGGACTGCACTGAACTTGTCCAGACAGCACAAGTGCATCAAGATGAAAAGGCTGGAGGAGCTTCAAGTTCTCTTAAAAAAGTCATATTTGGGCATGATTTATGAAGATATAAGAGGATAAAGCCAGTGAATATTATCTTAGATGACATCTGAATATGCTCATCTGCTCTCCTAAAATGAAAAAAGGAACCTGTAGTGAATGTGGGTTTCACTGCTCAGAGGACAGCTTTGATAAGCCTTGTTTTGGTTTATGGAGACACAATGAAAACATATTTCTATTTCTTGTGTATTGTTAGGGCTCTATAAATTTTTCCAGCTACAGGTACGGTTGTACTTTTAATCATGTCGTTTCAGGGCTGCGTAATGACATCTAGCATTCTGCTCCTCATCTAAACCACCCAGCTCAATAACGAGTGAAACACTAGTGCCGAGATCTTTCTTCCGCTGTAGTATTTCCGAGGGCTTTGTCTCTGCGATAACGGTGGGTGTGTGTGTTTTCTCTTTTCAATATATGGCTGTCATATTTGCTTTTATTGAGGATTTCGTTTGGTGCGCTGCTCCTGTCTATAGCCCGTCATCTTATCAAGATGGATCACACAGTGGGTTGCCTTCCTCGCAGAGAAACCTCGCCACACCTCGGGCCCCTCCTTGGCCCGACACCCCACCTCACTGTCGGACCACTTCTTTATTTACCTGACTGAAATATTACACCTGGAACACAGAGGACACAACAAAGGAGGGAGGGAGGAAAAGCAGGACGATAAGAAGCAGGGTGGTAGGTAGAGGACCAACAAGGCAAGAAATCAATAGCCGAGAGATTTTTAACTAAGGGTTTTTTTTTCCTCTCACTCTCTGTCTTTTTTTTTATCTCATAAGCTGCCAAACATCACCAGTGAAACTTGCACGAGGCAGTCGTTGCCAGAGGGTGAATCATAGCAATATTGATTTGATTATGTAAAAGCTCAGTGGAACCTCAAGCCAGATGCAGAAATAACTCCTCACCTAGGTCCTGCGGGAGAGTGCACACACTGGTTTGGAGGAGAAAGAGAGAGACGGAGAGGATAGAATGAGAAAAATAGAAATATATTTTGTTGCGGATAAAAGCATAATTACTTCCCTCACAGCTAAAATACACTTTCCGTATTTTCTCAATAGCTCTTCCTTGCGTGGCCCCCTGCTTCCCTTTCTCCGGGATGATAATTAACGCTGCTGTGCTCCGCTGAATTAGGAGCTGACAGTTATGAACTCTAAGAAGAAAAGGAGCATGTTACCCTAGCTGATCAGATCTTTGTGTGAGTGTATGTGCGTGCTGCCCCAACAGCACCATGACAGAAAGGAATGCAAAAGAAAAGGAAGCGTATGCTTGGATTCTGATCTATGGCACCCTCTTCTGGATCAACAATCTCTGCCTATCCTGTCCACAGGGAGCACAGGAAAACTTGAACCAATTTCCATTTGTGATGCTTTGCATTTCCTTACTTTTGACCAGTAAATAAACTCCTTTTATATAAAAAAAGGAAGGGCTTTCCCAACTTCATATAAGAAGCTGCAAAACTGTGTAAAAATTTAAAATTTATACACATGTATAATCTTTTATAAAGTGCATTGTCATCTATACAAGAAGAAAAACAAACATGATTTTTTTTTCTGAAAAAAAAAATACAGGTAATAGAAAGGTTTTCTTTAAAAAAATCTTCTAAAATAAAAAGTTAATAAGAGAAAGATTAAAATAAGTTTCCCTCATGGGCTTCAGTGACTAAGGCAACGCCAGGGTAGACAAAAATCACTCCTGGGTAGGCATGAAATGGGCCACTGTGTTTTTTTTCCTTTTGCAGTGCATTATGGCAGCCACTGATCCAGAGGTCTGTCTTTAACTGCCCTAATTTATGATTCCACCTCAGTGAATCTCCACCCCATCAAATGACTGGAACATTCTGGTCAGCTCTCATAATTGGCGCGGGCTGGTATCTCATGTAAAATACTAATCAGATCACATGAGTGGTGGGAGTGTCTTCAAAGGGAGATGGGGTTTCAGAGAATCTATTTGAGCATGTGATTAGGTGGGTATAAAATAGGCCAGAATTACAGTCTTCAGCCGGCTGGATTGTGTGCCTACAGTCGCTTTTTTGTTTTTCTTCCTGCTCATTTTGCTCATCTGGACTTCCTGTGTTTAAAAAAAAGGCATCTGTGCCTCTGTGTTCTTCTGAGGAATAAATGTGCTGTTGCTTCCACTATTAGAGAGCAATAAATGTGTGCTGTTGTTGTTTTTTTTACATGTGGTGAACAGAATGTTTCAGATTTTTTTCATGTGTTGATTTTGCACTTCATTTTAATGAGTCATTAAAAAAAAATTACATATTTTTCCCTAGTTGTTTGCATAGTTTTAACCACTACACTACCCTATTTTCTGCCCCTTTTTACCACTGCTGTCACAAACTACGACAGCTGACTTTTCGAAATTATTATGCAATTTAAAATCATGTGAGGCATTACTATGGAACAACAACAACAACAAAATAAAACAAAAACAATTTTTAGATTTAAAAAAAAAGAAAGAAAATCAACCCAAGTCCAAAAATGTATTTAGTTTTGAAAGAAAACTGGAAAAGCAGCCAATAATCTGAGCTGAGTTTGTCACCAATTGAATTTCTCCCTCATTCTGGATGATTAAGTATTAATGTGATTTAGTGTGAAGGAATGCATGGTTTCATACCTAAATGGCATTGACGGGATTAAAAACAAACATCAATTCCAAAAGCACATAATCATATTACCAGGTTAATCAGAATTGATTTCTAACCCAGATCGAGGCAACAAAAAAGGTTGCATGCAAGTAAAATAAAAGGCATTTTAACCACAAAAAGCAGAGTACATGAAGAACCTGAAGGACGGGTCACACTCAAGGTTTGGAAATAAAAAAATGAGTTTGGAAATAAAATTATTCCTCAGTTAAAACTGATAATAATGGCCTGATTACCTTCTTACTACTACTGCATCCGGTAACTTCAGTCACACAGGAATCACCCTATATCACAGACCTTTTGCTTGATAATAACTCCAGAGCTCTTAATTAAGGTCTGTTTCAGTGAGAAGCCCTCATTCCCGTAAGCCCCCTCTCCAGAATAAAGATAATTCCCATTCATTTAGAGGATCTCTTAATGATCACTCCCACACTGGACTCAACCTCCAAATAATACCACGCCTCAATCAGCATATTCCACAATCAATTCTGAATGGATTTCCTTTGCTGCTGATTACTTTAATAACTTTAACATATCTATTAGCAAATGGGCATGTGAATCTTTGTGATGATTATCATTTAAAAATGAAAGGGGAGGGGTCTAATTTAATTAGGGTCCAATGTTGCTTTGCCCGATCATGCTCCAGCAATTTCTGTTACCTTTTTATTATCTAAATGGCTGTTTCAAATTAGTCAAAATGTGATATTTAAAAATTCTAAAATACACTGGAAGTAAAATTACTTCTACTATGATGTCAGATGAAGTTGCGCTTGCTGCTTTGTTCCCAAAGAAAAGACCAGTATAATGTGCTATGTGAACCAATTTCTAATTACATCAGTGTTGCTACTAAGACTTGAGCTCTGCGAGGGCACGCACACTCCAGTGGGTACACACTCTTCTAATGAGTTCCGAGAGCAGGATATAGACATATTTTACAGGGAACTGAAACCTTGGAGGGAGGAATTTCTTGGATATAATCCCACAAAGCTTAGATTTGCTCCAAACTCTGAATCTATCTCTATGTCATATCTACTGGAAGAAAAAAAAAACCAAAACGATCCTGTTCTTCTATTTCAATGTTTCAAAGTCAAGTAAAAGTTTTTAGTTCAAGCGCGGGCTGTTACAGCCTGTAACTTTAATGTTATGTTAAAAGCTGTGTGCCATACTGAATTCAAAATAATAGCCTAAATAGAAAATGAAGACAATTAAATTGTTTATAAGACAATTTTTAATTGTGTATAATCTGCAGATTATTAAAAGATTGTTATGCATGATCGGAATCAATCACACATTATAATTATCTATTTGAACACATCTTTATGTGACTCCTCGGGACACAAGAAGGAATGAAATGAACTGATCACATTTCAATATCTTTCTGTCCAACCCTGACGCTGGTCTTGCGTGTCACCATGCATCGCTGTTGCTGTCTAGAAGACAGAAGCGTAGAAATAAATGTTATTAACTCAAAAATAGATCCATAACTTTGCTTTTTATTTGAAGAATTCAGCCAAATTACCAGAACCGGGTAGCTACTGTCACTCAGCGGTCACGCTTCAGCCTCCCACACACACAAACACAGTAGCTATATTTGTCATCTCTGCTGACAGAAGCAACCAGAGAGTGTCTGAAAATGCACATTTGTCATGGCACATGCTGATTTGTCATGAGACCATCATTCATAGTTCATAATGCGCTCCCTCTCTCCGCCTATCCAGCAACATTAATGTTGTTTAAATGCCCAGTGGAACTGCACAGCACCAGATAACATCCATCTCCAACAATCAGTCAGTCAGTACCTGGAAGAGCCCCAGAGAGCCTCTGGATTAGGCCAGTTAGGGTGTTCTCTGGTCTAGTTAGTGGATTAAGACCTTCTCTCGAAAGGCTCAATCGAGCAAGCCACACAAGAAAGGTAGTGTAGCTGAAAAGTAGCATTTCCTCTGAAATGTATTTGTGGCTTGTGGTCTCAAATGTGTTCTTAATTCCTAGGACAGATGTAATTGTTGCACTGCTGGGTGAATGTGGTCGGGTCCTGTGTGGAGTGAGTCTGTGTTGTATTACATTTCATTACGGAAAAGCTGGGAGAAATGAGTTGTGTTAAAACACAGAGCACAGCTGGATGTGATCACATAAAAAGCAATGTATGGAATTCCGGTTATTTTCTATAAATCCAAACAAACAGTAGAAAATGGAAATATTCAGGTCTGACGGTTTAACGGGAACAATTAGCATTTCTGATACAAAGAGCTTCATCATACCAGCTGATAATTTAGTCTTTCTGCTACATTAAAAAGTAAACTACACAATTCTTCTTTTTGTCAAAATAAGCCTTTATTTTAAGGGTCAGCAAGTAAGCACTTACAGGCTAACCCCCCAATGAAATTAGCACCAATTATGAGTATAATATTTCAAAGAGCCTCATATTCTGCTGCTCCTCTTGTCGTGAGCTTTGCGGGGAATCCCAGGAGTGGAGATTTAAAGATAGGAGACATCAGTGTGTTGAGGGAACTCATGAGTTCATTGAAGGTACACATGTTTTTCCCCCCGACGCATACAAGCGTCCAGAAATTAAAAACACTGCAAGGAAAAACAAGCAAATGCTGCAATTAAAGCCCAATCCTCCTCATATAAAGCAAAATAAAAGCACTGTACAAATGGCAATAAACTGTGGATAATGACCTCAGGATGCCAAAGTAATATTTTTTTCCCCACTTTTAATTGTAGTTGTATTCGCCCTCACTGTTTCATGTTATGAGGTCGGGCTTTTTAAACTTTTCACAGCTGTGTGGAAGGGAAGGGGACAGCATCCTGAGGCGCTTTCAGGCCCTGGTGAGGGGAGTCGCCGTGCCAGCTCCCAAGACTTGGATTCATTAGCCGCTTTAGCAGCGCAAACATTACCTTAAATGGTGAGCCCATGTGCTGGCAAGGAACCACTCTCGCCTTGTTTCAATTACATGGAATCAAACATTGCAGGTATTCTAGGCGCAGGGTCTTTATTGAAAAAGGGGAAAGGCAGAGAGAAAGTGGTTTACAAAGTCTTTGCCCTCCCTCGCCTCTGAAAGCCGGCCTTGTTTTATTTGAAAACTATTGTAAACCAAAAGAAAGTGGTAGTTTGGCAAACAGTTGTGTTTTCAGTAACAATGTGATTTATTTTTTCTTACAATAAAGCTGCGCTAACTATAATATGCTGTGTTTTATGGTGAGGTTGCTTTGATTTTACGTGACTTGTCAGCCTCGTTAAAACGTCCAAAAAGATTAGAGTTGGATTATACGTGTCACTCCCCACATGTATGTGTTTCATTATGAATGCTGGAGTGATCTTCAATATGCTGAGTAGCATTCTGTCTTTTTTTGTCTTTTTTTTTTCCCTGGGACTCCTGGAGTGCCCGCGGCTGGTGCCGAAATGAAACCTTTTACCTCACTGCCCCTCCACCACTAAACAGCTCTAATGTGCTCACACATCTACCGGGGGTCTTTACAGTTAATGAGGTCACTGCATTGGAAAGGCATTGTGAACACATTTCTATAATGTGAATCAACTGGAAGGAATTAAAAGGCATGGCAAGGCAGCAGAGTGCAAAAAAATGAAAAATCACACTCACATTCAGCGTAAGGTGCAAAGTGAGGAGTTCATGAAATATAAAAGTGGCAGCCATGTTTATGGTGAGGTGGTGAGACCAGTATAACGCTAGTCATCAAGTCTCTGAAACAAAGCATTCTGTTTGACTAAAATGAGCAGTGGTAATGTCAGCCCTATAAAGAAAGACTTTTAAAAAAAGAGGAATAACTGATGTATCTGCTATTAATTATTAATACAATGAGCTGTGTTGGGCGTTAATAATTTCATAACATGCTAAAATACATGCTAAAATTCTATAGCCTAACTTGAAAGCCTTTCTTTCAGTTTCTCTTTGGGTTAAATTTGCATCACTTGTGAGATGTTGACTCAAAATGGCAACAAAAAAAAAAAAAAAAAAAAAAAAACAAAAAAAAAAAAGAAAAAAAAACATCCATGCAACGAGAAAAATATACA
>VUQK01044451.1:32228-51885 GCA_015106715.1 Bujurquina vittata
GAAGAAAAGCAGAAAAGAAAAAGAAAAAGAAACATCCATGCACCGAGGAAAATTTTTAGTTTCCAAATAGTTCATAATGTATGGCAGTGCTTTCCTGAAGAGCAAAACGCACCAAGTTCCAACCTGGAGTCTCTCTCCAGCTGACTGACAGGCCTTCAAGCACATAGCATAAAGAAGCACTTATATGCCACTTACATGTTTGTACTCTTTGAAGCATAAACAGTGAATTCTGTGTGAGCTTTGCTGTGGCTGTACTCTCAGTTTTCAATCACATGTTGTGCTTGGGGGGAAGGATTAAGTGGCCCTTTATAAGTTAGTTTGTTAGTGGGTGCAAAAAAATATATACTTAAGCCTATAGATAAGCGAGCGGATTAAGAGGTTATTGTGGGCATAGTTTATTTTTAATATAATGTGATTTACTAGAAGTGTGTCTTCACAAGACACCTGATAAGATAAATACACCAGGCTACTATAAGTGTCCAAAATTAACTTTTCTGGCCAAAGAGGCTGGTAAATAAAACAAGCTTACACACATGCCTATTTTCTACCAACCAAAATTTTAACCAGATCATCAGCGACACAGAAGCTTATCCATCTCACGAATCATCACAGTTCATAGGTTATTAGCTGTAAAACGACAAATGTGAGTCATGGAGGACAGTTTAGGTCAAGAGCCATTAGTTGATCATAAGTTTAAGTCTGATTAAATTCTGACCAAGACTATATGAGGAGTAGTATTCTTATAGATTATGGACAGGCTGTGGAAGTCTCACTATGGCATAAATTTTAATTTTGTCATCTTTAATTTTGTTTTGGTACATTTTGTGGCGATAACAATTATCTCACAATAATACATGACACATCTGTATTTCTGTCTGCAAACCTCTTCTACATGATCAGGAGTTGAGCAATCAAACCTGCTGCAAATACACATTCAATTTTGGGAAATTCAATTCAATGCAAATTGATTTTATTTATATAGCGCCAAATAGCAACAAACAGTCACCTCAATGCGCTTTGTATTGTAGGCTACATTCTTGCCATGCTTTGAATGTGCTACTTGCTTTGCTGAGGTGTTTTTTGGAACCTCGTAAGGTGCTGATAATGAACAAAGTATGAGATGATCTTTTTTTAAACTTACTACCTTACTGGGTTTTTGCTATTTTTTATTTTTTTTATCTTTGTCATGGAAGAGCTTCACAGCTGCAATGCCACAGAGCACTTATCTCCCATGTTTGTCTGGTTTGTCTCTCTTGGTGGGTGTTATGGAATGCAGTTTCATTGTGCATATGACAATACAGCTTATTCTTATTCAATAATACAGAGAAAACCCATCAGTCAAAACAACCTCCTATGAGCAAGCACTTGGTGACAGTGGGAAGGAAAAACCCCTTTTAACAGGAAGAAACCTCCAGCAGAACCAGGCTCGGGGAGGGGCAGCCATCTGCCGGGACCGCTTGGGGCAGAGGGGAGAGATAGGTAAAAAAAACAAAAGACAAAAGAACAAAACAAAAGACATGCTGTGGAAGAGAGCCACAGATTAATAATAACTAATGATTAAACACAGAGTCAAGTATAAACAGAGTAAAAAAGGTGAATAAAAACAAACAGTGCATTATGGGAACCCCCCAGCAGCCTAGGTTGGTTCAGGGTCACCTGACCCAGCCCAAACCATAAGCTTGATCAAGAAGGAACGTTTTAAGCCTAATCTTAAAGAGGAGGGGGTGTCTGTCTCCCGAACCCAAACTGGGAGCTGGTTCCACACAAGAGGGTCCTGAAAACTGAAGGGTCTCCCTCCCATTCTACTTTTAAGTATCCTAGGAACCACAAGTAATCCAGCAGTCTGAAATAATCATGTTACCTACGTAGAAACCACCCAACAACCAACTAAAATCATAAACCAAACAATAGCATGATCATGCCTTATTTAGGTTAAATCCAACCTTAAAGAAGAAGAAAGTCAATTAGTTTAGACCTCAGGACATTACGTTTTAAAACACTACTGCACATGCACTGGGCTGCATCTCTTAATCTCTGAGTTCAGGTGTTTTCAGTCCCATTGCACACAGCTGTATGAAATCAAGCATCTAGCCATTCAATTTGTCTTTACACACATTTGTGTAAGAATGTGTCATTCTAAAGAGTTCACTGAATTTAAGCATGGCACTGTAACAGGATGCCACCGTTGCAGCAAGTCAGTTTGTGAGATTTCTTCCCTGTTAGATATTCCTCCTAAATATCAGCTGTAAGTGGCATTATTGCAAAGTGGAACTGCAGCAGCTCAGCAACAAATTGGCGAACCATGTGAAGTTACAGAGTGGTGTTGCCGAGTGCTGTTGCGCATAATGCGTAAAAGTCATTAACGGTCTGCTGGCTCAGTAACCAAACCTCCTCTGGCATTAACATCAGCACTAAAACTGTGTGCCGAGAACTTTATGGCATGAGTTTGCATGGCCCAACAGCTCCTGTTAAGTAAAATGTGCAAGTGACCCAGTACTTTTGCCCCTATGGTTTATTTTCTATTAATGGTATTTAAAGATAAAGCAAAAAATTTGAAGGTTATCAGACTCCTAACTCTGGAGCAATCATCTACTTCTTTGCATGGAGTCTTGACTCTGTCTGTTATTGGATACTGTTCATTTTTTGGTTAAGGGCCTTGCTAGATGACTGTCAGGATCAGAGAAGGAGCTCTCAGCACAGATTTTTATTATATGACTATTTCGGAGCAAACATTTACAGTACCTGCCAGTGTTGCTGGCAGAGTTGTCTTCTGAGATTTGCCTGCCAAATGGAAAACGTACCCTTATTTAGCATTTACCAGGTGTTAATCTTGGACTCTGACTGTCGTTACTGCTTACTTTTAATTTTCAAACTTTTTTTTCTTTATTTGGCAAGTACTTCTTCATTTTATGGCTATGGATATAATATTGTCTGACTAACCAGCTAACAAAACGTGAAATCTGCTGTGCTTTCTTTCTTTTTTTCAATGTGTTATTGCTATTTAAATTTTTGGTCAACAAGAGGTCAAGGATAAATAATTTACCAACCAGCAATGCTGTGAAGACAAGAAAGGGTGAAGTGAAATCTGATCGGACTACAGAGGATTCGCATTTGCGATTCCCTGCAATGCAGTCACTTTCTATCCTACATTATAATCAAATGTGTTAATTACAGCTATGACACTGTTATAAAAGTTTATAGAGTGTCTTGTCAGCTCTTTAGAAACATCACTTATACCTCGCCACGCTATCCAAAATCAATACAATATTTTCTCCCAATAAATAATGTAGCCCTGAAATAGGTCCAAATGCACGCATCGACAGTTGGCTGCAATTAAGGGGGCGACGGCCGAAGTAACTGATGACAGTCCCTCCCTCCCTGCGGCTCACACAGGATCAGCAGAAAATGAAGACACGGAGACCACTTTGTCACCGGCTGAGGGTGGACCTGGAAATGACTCCTAATGGAAAAAGGGCTCCCTGAGCCGCCGCTGCATCTGCTGCTTCAAGCACTTTCCCCGGGCCAATGGGCCAGCCCCAACCAGTTTCCAGCTCTCTTTATCTAAGCCTTTAATATGCTCTGGGCAGCCAGCAACGACCACAAACTGAGGTTAGGAGGCATTGGTGACGGAGTACGTGTGTGTCTCACCGCACATTTGTGTCTCTGTCGGGAGAGTCTAGCAGAGCAGAAAATGCTATGGATACCAGGTTACTGCATTTCAGCAAATGATAGCTGTTCACTTTTTTTGTGTTCCACACAAACACAAAAAAACAAGTTTGTATTAGAATAGTGTGAGAAAGATTATGGCATTGTTTCCTAAAACAAAGTGGATTACTGTCTGCGGAGTGAGTATCAGACCTTTATGCTCTACTGTACATTTACAGCTAAACTACGCCTAGTTAGTTTGTTAGTTAAGTTTTTTATGACAGTAGCATGTAACATTTACAGTAAGAGTACTGCAGTACACTGATGAAAAGAGTATTCTCTGTTCCTCTGGGTCTTAAGGACCCATGGGATGTGTGAAGCCTGGTTGTATTATGAGAAATCCGTATAGTAGGGTGAGTCTCTTAACCGGACTGTACAAAGCAACAACTCCCAGAATGTTATAGGCTGAACATTGTTCTCCAATGGCAATACGATGGAACTATCGGGAGCTACGGACAGCCCATCTACCTGCACAGAGCGCGTGTTGCCAGATGGAGGCAGTGCATAAAGTATGTGGTACAAAAAGTCTGTTGCTGTTGCTTCCTTCCCCATTCTGCCCCACTTATTGACCAATCAGAATCTGTATGTACGCTGAGATGCATGAAGTTGGGTTTTTGGAGGATTGCATGGGAGCATGCTTGCATAAGTTGAAAAGCGCTCTCTGTAGAGAAACAGTAGACAAACATCTATGCAAATGAACACAACAGCTGTACCATAAAAGCAGCATCACAACTGCGTTCATTAAAAAATTAAGTCAAGGGCAAAAATGATGAGGATTCATCTTCCGTGACTCATGTATATTTGTGCTAGGGATGGGAGTCAAAGAATAACTCGCAATACAATGGTTATATATTATTCATGATAATGATGGAATGTTGATACTTCAATATATCAACATATAACTTCAATTTTTAGATATACGATACATCTGTACTACCACAATATACTCTGTGTAACTGAAGAAGGAAAAATACCCCTCAAGATGTAAAAAGCAAGGACTTTGTTTTCACACTTTGTGTGTGTGTGTGTGTGTGTGTGTGTATGTGTGTGTGTGGGTGTGTGTGTGTTGATAATGTGCCAGTTCAATTAATTAGCTCTCTGACTTGCTTTCTACTGCTTAATATAATAAGTGGTACCACGAGGTATTTCCACATCAGATATTTAATGGTCCTTAACCTGCAAGCTTCTCAGTCTAAAGTCTGTGAGATCTGTGCCAGTGTCAGAATAGCTCAGATCATAATCCAGTGAATGTCCTGTCCTCTGCATGCTCAAGTCAGGAAGTCAGGCAGCTCCATCACCTAAACCACACGGAATATTTTCAGCAGTGGGAATGGAATTTACAGGGATAATCTTCTCTTGTGTGGTACACGTAAAATGCCCTAGCCTGAGTCTCCCAATGTTTTTCATGTGTTTACGAGAGAAAACAGCTATAAAGAAGCAAACAAGAAGCTGCTTAGTGAAGGTGTATCAAAATCATCAGAATCAGATAGATCAGCATTTGTCTCACCGCTCGTCTGTACCACATTTCACAATTTACTTGAGGACCATTGGCTCAACAGACCCACAACTTTGCTAATGTTCTGACCCACATTTCTATTCTTATGATGCTAGAATGGCTTAAAGAAAAAGGCACTGCTGGATAGAACTGTTGTTGCCACTATGGAACTGTCTACTTTTTCAAATTTCAAGACATTTTATCTGACTCCAGTGGCCCCCGGGCATATTACTCTCAAAGGACTTTCTTAAGCTCTTCAATTACTTCAAGAAATTTGGTAAGAGATAAAAGTAAGTACCAAAGCAGTCTGAGATTATGTGCCGTACTTACAGCATACTACATTATGGGACTAACGTTCAAAATGGCCTGTTCTGAGAGGTGGGTGACAGAGATAGGAGAATAGAGTCTCCCTTTCACTGTGGACTGGCCTGGAGGTGTCTTGAAGTGATGGAGAGGGCTTTGGGAAACATTTATATCTCAAATCCACTTTATCGACCGTGCCGCTGTCAGAGCAGAGCTAGCAGTGGTACGAGGGCTGGAGGAGAGCAAGTGGCTCTTAGCACACACGCTGACACTGAAGGAGCCCTCTTTAGCCGTATGTCTGGAACCTCTTTATGGTGATTGTTTTATCAGCGTTCCTGTTCATCCCCCTTGAGGCTCAGACCCAAGGAGGATGACCCTCATTTTCTGAAAGCAAAGTGTTCAGTATTGATCAGTAGGGAAGAGGTGCCCCTGACACGGGTTAATTTACTGGACCCAGGAAGGTTCATTGTTTCCTGTCATTCTTGAACTCATCGCACTGACCTTTGCCGCACTGTCCTGCTATACACTGTGCGCACACTTGGTAGTGCAAACATACAGAGACACAACTGCAAATACGCATTGCTCAGATGACTCTACTGCTCATTGCCTGATCCCAGAAAGATACATGTTAAAGTATCACAAAAACAGACATAAAGACAAAGACGTGAAGTGAAGAAAAATGTTAAATTCAATCAAATTTCAAAAGCAACTTTACAGATGGCATTATTTGTACATAGGCACACCTCTACTTTTTACTGGTTTGTGTAGATTACAGGTGAATGAGAGAAATTAGACTGAATACTGAGTTAAATATTCAAAGCCTGTTTGCATTATAAAATGTATGCTAGGCCAGAAATATATTCCACAGATACTTCATTAAATATATAATCTTCCATTCTACCCACCATAAACTGAAAACAGTTCAATATCCTAACATCTTTAAGGGGAAATATAATCAATACTAAATTCATAACCTGTGCTCAGAGCACCGAGAATGACACAGGTCAAAGGTGTAAGTCTCCGGGTGAAAAGGCCAGTTTAGTTACATCGAAAGGTCAAAGCCTTAATGTGAAGCTCAATTGCAAAACTTATTAGTGGACATGGCCTAACAACCAGACTATGTATAGTGTTATATCATCTTGGATAATGCAAACTGCAAACTAAACTCAAAAACAGGAACTCTAGGCTTATAATGTGTTCAGCTGCTTTAAAAACATCTGTTTTTATACAAATTTTTCACTTGTATAAATTATGTTTATAGAGATAGATCAAAAATTGTTCCCTTCCTGCAAATTAGTATGCACACACTACTGTTACAACAGTTAATGCAGTGCTTGAAATAAAGCGCAGTGATTTATTGAAATGTGTACAGGTATACATGATATACAGTGTATAAAGCAAATGCAGCGTTTGTATAATTGTAACGAGATTGAAAATCGAACTAAAACTATGCTTTAAAATAAAATTAAGCAACCTCCAGCAGTCACACACTAAAAAGTGTGTTTGTGTTGTTCGGATTGGAGGGCATGTGGGGGGAAAAGCGCATGAATACAAACCCAATGAAAACCAACAATCACATATTTAAAAATATGAAAACTAAAAGTCCAAAAAAACTCTAAATCACTGGTTAACAGACCCACAACCATAACAGATAGTGTTTTTCTATCCAGGCATGCTTTTACTGCAATGACTGTGTGTTTTGGATCTGATATCAATGGTTCATTCCTTGAGTTGGGTGCATTTTTTTAGACTTGAATGATTCATAGGTCAGTGAGAAGTGGCTCAACAGACAGAAAACATTCCACAGACATTCCACTGCAAATGGCTGTAAATGACCAGTTACAAGAACTGGGCTGAGTAAAAGCAACCAATGTCCAAAGAAAAATATCTTCAGAAAGCCTGGAGAACTATCGGAGAAGTGTCAAGACCACTCAAAAAATACAAGAAAGCCTGGCTCCTTGGAAGCAAAATATAAAGAAATGTGCTGTGATGCAAGAACTTTGCACAGTGCTGTATTTGAGGAGGTAGACTAATCAGTAAAGAAAACAATACCTACCTGGAAACCAAACATTCCTTTTAAACTGCTATCCCACTGTATCCTTTTCCTCCATCATGGTATACAAATATATGAATGTTTTGGTCAGTGTAGTGAGGAGAATACCAAAATCAAGAAGCAATGAGTGACAAGTGACAATGACAGCAGATCATAATGCATACATGCAAAGCTGAAAAGCACAAAGGCAAAACACTACTCGAGCAGTTTGAGTGTCTCTCGATTCAGACTTCCCAAGATCTCGTTTGCCATGTTTGGTTAACATGACGGTTAGCTTTATTTATTTTGCCGATTTTATGCAGGATTCACCCAGCTTGGGATGGAGATTGGGAGGTAATAAATCCATGAGGTGTCATCTCACTCCCCTCCCCTTTGCCTGGCATAGCGAGTGCTACGCCACTTCTGATTAGTGCCGCCTTTCCCTCCCAGAAAGCCAGTAGACAGGAACAAACTGATTACTGCCCATCTTCGGGGGATTGGAGACACCTAACAGGAGGATTACATTAACATATTAACGGACTCCCCTCACCTGCAGCCCTCTTAATATCAGCTCCATGCTCCTTTATTTTATATTATTTATATTTTTTGGGGGGGGGCAGTGTGTGATGTATTTCATCTTTTGATGGAGAGCAAATAAATAAAGAAAGATACTGATTCGCTCTCTCTCCCAGGGTGCACTATCTGTCACTGATGATAGGTGAAGAGGAGAGGGGCGCCTTTGAAGTTTTTCGACATAAAAGGCGCAAATAAACGCAAACACATCCTTTCAGCTACTCACATGAAATTAGGACCTGCTGAAGACGGGGGTAGGGAGCTGGCCTCCGCAGCCACACCTAATCACTCAGACGGCAGCAAAGATGTCAGTCTCTGCTCTACTGGGAACATCGGAATTAAGAATGAGAAAAAAAAAGTTTTTTTTAAAAAAAAAAAAGCACTTTAATCTGCCTCAGCTACTTTTCTACTGTTTTAACAATGTTCTGTTGAAACAAAACAACAAACAACAAGCAGAAAAAGAGAAAAAGTTTTTTACCGCCTTCTGAAATCAATACGAGGAAACTTTGAGTTGTCTGACAGAAGTGTGGATGAAGTTGACTCTGGCTGTGATATCTTCAGTCTTTGATATTTTCACTATGGAAAAATCAAACCATGATCCTATGAATCAATTACAAGAGTGGACGGGATAGTCCCTCCTATGAACTACCTCAGAGTACAGCGTAACAGTGCAGACAGTGATAGTTATCAGAAGTGTAAGTGTGCGGGGGCTCTTCACATTATTATTTGAAGCACTGTTTCAGACAAAATGAGCTAACTGCCAAAGGAGCTAAAGGGATTTAGAGATTCAAAAGAATAGAGATTTAAAAATTAATGTTGGAAAGGATTCGCCTTCATGTTTCTACAACTTGTAAGCAGAAGACGACTTACAAAGAGTCAAGGAGACAAATTGCTTTTTAGTATAAAGTGATGGTGAAAGGGGGAGTGGGGAGGGGGGGACAAGCTGTGAATATTTAATAGCCTCTTCACAAACAAATCAATATGGCAATAGTAAACATAAGGAGACTCACACTGTGGCATGCAGGCTGAGAAAGGAGGGAGGCCAGGTGTCAGCAGGCCTAGCCACAAGGTTTAGGTTTCTCTTGACATTTCTGAAGGTTAAAAGATTGTAACGGTCTATTGGTGTCAATCACTTTGCTCAAAGGTCACAGCTAGTCTATTTTTCATTAATTATACCCTCAGATGTCTTCAGAACGCGCAGGCACCTAACAATTCCAACTTTCTAAACAATGGCCGCCGAAAGGTTGTAACTGAGGAATAAATACATAAATTTATAATTCAGACTTTACATTGAAGGTTTGGTCTAATCTGTTTTCTCACAATGATATTTAAACCTGTAGTTCAGTTCCTCTGGCCAAGACAAAGGCGGAAAATATGATACCGTTTGGCATTTTATTACTGGTCCTGTTTATGTTCAAATTTTTTTAAGCAAAGAAATAGCTAAAAAGAACTAGCTTTACACATGAGAAGAAATCAAAAACTAGCAATGGACAGGTCAAGACAGTATGCGTCATTGTCTGGAGTCACAAAAGGCTCAGCAGGAAATGAGTGATTATGATTTTATTAATAAATTTGCTAAATTACTATTACATAAATTAATTATAAATTAGTGACTTACAGATCAAAGCAGTTTATAGGAGGGATTAAACTGTTATTCAGTTCATTCATCATCCCTAATGCAGAATTTTGTGTTTTTCTGTGTTTCAATTTGTGGGATAAAATGCACAATGCCTGGAAAGATGAATAATAACAACATGATCTTTCACAACATGTTACGCCTGAATAAATACACATTTACATCTACAACCTTAAATTTGAATCTATAATAACATCAGCAGCCATCAATATGGTGCCACGAACCCCAGTGATCGGTCATATAGTGAGAGAACAACAGAAGAAATTTTAAACCCATCTTAAACCATCAGTTACACCTTACAATGCCATTTTCCCTCGCAGCCTCCACATATTCCAGGAATTCAATTAAAGGGGTGGTCTAATGAACAGAATGCCTTTAATAGCCTCCCAAGTAATCAGATGTAAACATCATTAAAGTTTTATCAGATGCTCTGGAGCATGGGTACTGTATAAAAAGAGGACTTCTGAAGGCAAATAACAGTCCCTTTCTAATGAAAGCATTTAATCATCTTATAATTTAAGCAGGTGTAGTGTAGTAGGTATTCACACTATTTAGTCTTATCCATTTATATGAATAATCAGAATCAGTTTATAACAAGTTTTCAAAAAATGCATGGCCCTGACATGAGGAAGAGAGGAAGAAGATTATAATGAAAGACTGCTTATTGGATATCTGTAATACAAAGGAGCAACTACTATCATCCATAAAATGATAACATTTAAGTGTCTAAAGGGAACAGAATCAAACTTATGGAAGTAATTACCTGCCAACCTTAAAACATGGTTTGCAAATTCACTGCAAAATACACTTGTGAAAGTACAAATTAGTAGCTTTTGTGGTAGGTCCAGCTACTTTACATGTCTCTGACCCCGTTTTTGCAGTCTCCACCAAAATACATTAATACGGCAAATCACTGACATTTCACTGGGAAGTCTGTCTCTCTTCCCACAACCCCAACTGGCCATGGCAGATGGCTGCCCCTCTCTGAGCCTGGTTCTGCTGGAGGTTTCTTCCTGTTAAAAGTGAGTTTTTCCTTCCCACTGTCGCAAAGTGTTTACTCATAGGGGGTTGCTTTAATTGTTGGGTTTTCTCTGTGATACTTGTATGGTCTTTACCGCACAATGTAAAGTGACTTGAGGTGACTGTTGTGATTTGGCACTAGATAAATAAAACTAAAACTAAAAACATCTTAAAAGTCCATGTAAAACGGCCCAGTAGTTGCTCGACTTAAGTAATACACTGGCAGAAACCCAGCAGCACCATGAAAAAGTATATTTATATAGTAGCCTTTCCTACTTGCTTTCATTGCATTAAATATTTCCCAAGTTAGTCTTTTAGTCTGTGATTTATTTGCCAGGTGGGTGTGATGATAGACTTTCATTGGCAGTATAGCGTCTTACAGTTCTGGTATTGAGAATATGAGAATATGTAGTTAGTGGCTATGTAAAACGCTTAAGTACGGATTAATTAATGGCCATAAAAGTAAAGCTCTTTTTATACCTGTGGACTCAGAGCAAGGACTCCCAAGAAACACCACTTCACCTGTTTCTGAGGAGTCCTGTGCACCCTCTTGCACATAGGCTTTGGTCATATCACCTTGAGGCCTATAAACACAGCTGTAAAATTTACCATACTTTACACATGCAGCTGTAATTTGGATCGTATTTTGTGTATATTTTCACTGTGTGGGTCATGTGATTTGGATGTCCATTACTCTGAGGTCACCTTTGACCTCCTCTGGAGCACTAAATGCTTTTCTTGTCTTACCATGCCAAACAAGGCTGAAATAACAACGCTTCTCTTCCGCTCTGGGGGCATGTAAGAAAATGGCACACAACCTGAAGTGAACAATGTATGTGCACTCAGAGCACCTCTCAGAGCATTCCCCAAGCAGGATGCTCCACTACTGTGACCAAGCCCTAAAGTGAGCACTGGACTCTTCTGAGGCATGAAATAATAATAACATCCCACTTCCGTCTCCCTGCTAGAGAGATGGATAGGAAAGCATATCAGGGCCCTCTATTGTCACCGTTCACTAGAGAGACACCGGTATCCCTGAGACTTTAATGGGAAAGACAATAGGGCTGGCCTAAAAAGGCTTGCCATTAAATTTTAATGAGAGACTTTTGTCTCTCACTAAATGCGACGAAGTGTGTATGAGTGTGTCCTCGTATATATGTTTGAGAGAGTGTAAACGACTACAGGGACAGGTAACAGCACTCACAGCCCATCTTCATCCCCCACTTGTGTTGTTTGTTTCAAGTTCATCCCTTTCCTGTACCTTGGGAGAATTATTTCATTTTCTCCCAGGTGTGTCACTATCCTCCTTTAACCACCCAACCACATAGCAACTGCTCAAAAAAATGTTAAGGGCAAATTGGATTAACACCACAGTCTATGGTCTGGGCACTTAACAAACACGGATGCACTTAAGGGAGCCCACAGGATGATTTGTGACTGAACAAAGAACTGGAGAGATGGAGCCTGGGCATGACCACAGAACTGGTGTAATATGTCATCTACCGGAAGAGCTATCAGATCAGCCTACTGGAATAGGAGTAAACTCCCAAGTGCTCAAGGTAAATTATACAGTGTCAAATGCTTCTGTCCTACTTGTGTGGCTAAGAAAACATGTTTTGTTATAGTCAGATGACTTATGTCCACTTATGGGCAACTTTTTTGTTTACAGTTTTGTGTTCTCTTCAATAGAGAAGACAGTTTACTGGTAAAACAGGTCTTTCTTTGATTGTGATGAGTATAATGTGTAATATTTCTGCATGAAAATGTCTAAAACCAACGAGAGTGCTCTATATTTTGCTGACTTTTGTATCCAAATGTTTCCAACATTATTCAAACTCAAAGAGATCTGCAATTTTATTTATTATAACATTGCATTACTGCTAACACAGAGGTATTTCTTTACTCCAAAATTTACAAAACTGACATCACAGAATGACCATAATGAGCGACTAAGGTTGTAAACTCAGCAGTAAAATGTTTGCAGAGCTCCCAGCAGAGGGGCGTTTTCCATAGACTTTCATAGGACATGAAGACTTTTTGCAACCACAGCTTTCACCTCCCGGTTGACTTTACAATGAATGCAGGTTTACGTCACTTCCGGACAGTTTCAAACCTGTCTGTTATGCCGTCTATAGCTACATCAGTAGTCAGATCACCTAAGGTTAAGTTAACAATTAACAAATTGTTAGCTACTGTTGCTAAGCTACCTCATCTATAAACACAATTTCATTAATAATTGTGATGAAGATATTAATTCTTATGGTCCCAAGCCATCACTCAACTTCATCAAACTCTGGGTTTGGGATAGACTCATGTCTCTAAATAATTCCTAACTAAAAATATATCCTTATTTTTAATTCTTAAGCATTTTCCATTTTCTTCCGGCACAGCAGGTAAACCTTTTTCTCTTTTTATCAGGTTGCACCCATGTTAAGAAAGGCCACACCTGTGCATTACTGTGTCATATAGTTCTAACATTACTGTAATGTTTTACTTTGATTGTGAGACTAGCTAGAAACACTGAATAGACACCAGGAGGATCAAGGATAAAGAACAGTTATATGAACTGCAAAAATTGACTCTAGTAGATGAGATTTAATTCACATACAGCTATAAAATGTGATTTGTTTTTTTTTACTTATAAGGCATACGTCACTGTTCACCAGCATTTGTGCTGGTTTTAATTGTTCCTTTGTACTTTGGGAAAAGCCATTAATAAAAGCTAATACTACAGGGCCCTATCAGTTTCATCTGGTGACATTTCATGGTGAGGCTTACCCATTGATTACCTCTCTATGCTTTGTAATTGTTTCTTCAAGGTACTGTGATCCTGCACACAAGTTAAGTTTCATGTATGGATTTCTTTCCAATTAAGGCTGGAATTATTCACAGGGGGGCTCACCCTTGACGGTCTGCAAACAATGACATAACATTGGAAAAACATTTTTGAACCAATCGATAAGAAACAACCAAATGATGTAGGCTGAATGATAAACAGCTCTCCTCCCGAACCTACACCATCAGGCTCTTAAGAGGGCTAATGTTGAGTGATGCGGACATACAAACAAACACACTACCCAACAGGCCTCATCTTATCACAGACAGCTTGTCCTGCATGGATTCGGCACCACCTAGAAATGGAGAATAAGCAGGTAGGGAGCCGAGACCTGTGGGGAAAACTGTTCCAAAGGAATGGCTTTATGGAAATGAGGGTTAAAAGGGAGCATCGTCCGTCCTCTGATATGGAGTCTATGAAGCACTGACACACGCCCCCCCCCCCTCCATACACCACACACACACACCCTCCGCCACTCTCCAACATGAAACCATGTTATCTGAGAGGGGGTCACCGTTCACCCTAATCACGGCCGTGACATGACATGCTGTAGGTTGCCCCTCAGTGTTAAATATTTATGTCAGCACTACCGTACTGCCTTGATGGCTGTCAAGACTTTGACACATGCTTTCTCTATCTCTCTCTCTCTCTCTCTCTCTCTCTCTCTCTCTCTCCCTCTCTCTCTCTCTCTCTCTCTTTCTATTTTCATTAAAATTCAACAAAACAGAACAGCAGGAAAACACAAAAACACAAAGGCATAAGTTAAAGGTGAAGCATTTAGTGTGTTTACAACAGCAACAAGCACACACTGTTTTCAGTGCTTCGTGTTTCATTGGAGATTATTCCAAAGATCATAAAGTTTCGTCTAATAAGTGACATTCATGCTATACGAACCAAACTGTATATGCAAAACCGAAACGCGGCTTTATGACCTTTCTTGATTAACTTTTAGTAATAAGTGAGTCCATTCACATGACCCAATCCATAATATTTTGGGGGCGACTGAGATCACTGGAGACAGTGCTCTCCTCCTCTAGCCTTTCTGGCTCCCCCATGATAGGTGTCAAAGATATTCTAATGAATGTCAGAGTACATTTCTGGGGGCCATGCTCCGTACAAACCACTGGAGTGGCCCATCTTATGGGGCTGCCAAATCCCCTCCACTCTATGCCCCCCACCCCTCTCTTCATGTTCAAGAGGGTTAAGAAGATTAATCAATGTCAATGTCTTTTCCCTTTTGAAGCCAATAAGGTGCACACTGTCTGGCCATGCCCAACAGAACATCACTTTGTTCCGTCGCACAGCCGCCCCTTCGCTGCCCTCACTGACCCCCCGGCAGTCCCACTTGTCAAAGTCAAGGGGGCGTTTGGCGTTTGGTAGAGACTGGCCTTCCGGATAGCACTCAGCTCCGCCCTGCTTGACCTATTCTCTGATATTTGACCACTCGGTTGCAAGACACTTGCTCTTTCGAGCTGAAATGTCACTGGGGCATCTTGTCAGCTTACAGACACCTCGGCCTGACAAGCGATTTTACTTTGGTGTGCTACAAGGCAGAAAATATAGGGCCGTGGCCTTGATGCAACCATACTGTCAGCTAGCCAGCAGGGCTACTTGATACTGACTTACTGGCCGAGTGTTCAAACACAGAAATTGTGAGAAAAGGAAGGAAAAAAAAGGTCGATGGCTCAGGCATTATATCAATATACGGGAAATGATGCTGGCCATGTGTGAGAAATGAAAGCGTCTGTTTTCTCTCTGAAGTGTAAGCAATAATTAATAAGATGATGACAAACTTACTAAAGCAGGTGCTATGGGGCTGGACAAAAAGCAAAAGGTCAACTGATAACCTTTGCCTTTCCCTACACTAACTTCCACCTTTACACTTCTTATACTTTCTCTCTGTCCTCCCTATCTTCTTGTCATCTCGCCCCCTTCCTCTTGTCTATTCACCTTAAAGATTTTTACTAAATCAGCATGTTCTTCAGTTAAATGAGGGAAAGCACATTCCTCTCTCCTTTCTTTGACCGCCAGTGGCATTGCAGCATGAAAGAGAAGGATGGGGATTGGAAGTAGCAGTCACATCATTTCTGGTTTGCGCAACCTGCTCAAAGTTTGCAACTAAATGCTTGTCTTCAGTCGAGCTGACAGGGGAGAAGTGGGCGCTCAGTGAACCATGGCCAGGCTGCCATGAAATGACAGGAATCATTGGCATACATTTCAAACAGCCTCGCGCTATCCTATTAAAGTGCCACATCCCCACTTTAAAACAGACAAGAAGGAATCCGCTTTGATAGATAGAGACTAAAATGGCTTATTGATTTTCTCACCCTTTTTTTCTTTGTTAAGAACTTTTAAAAATTACACCCCAAACTTGACTTTTTTTTAATTAGAAGAGATTAGAAAAAAAGGTCTCTTGTGACCTCATGGCATCTTTATAATTACATTCTGTCTAGATTATTATGTAATTAGGAAAACAACAAATTCTAGGAATAAAACATCATGTTATTACAGAATGAAGGGGTAGGCAGTGTGATGAAATAATATTATACAACCTCATTATAAATGATGCTATGATGAAAATACGTAAATAAAAATTGTTTCCAGATGTTTTTATGTTTAGTTATATTGTCAGTTGGAACTTTCTACTGGTCTCAGTGGTGTATTAAGTTTGAATAAAGTTTGAATAAAGTTAAATGTCATAATTTGCAAGCTCACCTAAAAAAACAAAAAAGGCAGAAAGAGACACAAATCAGTCCAACTGCTGAAGTCAGAATAAGCTTAAAAATATTTAGTTTTGTGCAGTAATTATTACTAATAATGATCTTTATCACGCAAAGTGAATGACTCATCCAAAATAAAATCCTAATTAGAGTCTTCATTATACTGGAATTTATTGATGAAGAAAATATTCCACAGTATTTATAAATATCCAAAAGGTGAGTTCCTATTTTATGATGCTGATTTATTTCTCCATATAATAACATCTGGATGACGAGCGTTGAACAGAAAACAGAGAGAAATGAAAACATATTTTCATCAGAGTGGCATTGTTCAAGACTCGACTGCTTATAGCCTTTTATATTAACTGCTTGAGTTGACTGCTTATAGCACATTTAACCCATTATGAGAGAGGAAGTAAGGAGAAGTAATGGTCCTTTAAGCAGTTTACAAAGCTGTTAGAAGAGGAGCGGGGAGTCATGAAGTAAAATCAGACAATGGTAGAAATGTTAGAAGAATTAGATTTAAAAGTGAATCCGATTGCATTAAGCTGATGCTCAGGTTTTAGGTGATGCTCATGAGATTAACAATGTAAGGATAAGTTTGCGGTTAGTAAGTGCTAAAGACCAATTAGAGGACTTCTCAAATGAAGCTTATCGAAATATTTGGTTTCAAAGAATAATTTTGGGGGATCACTCTTACTTTTAGAATTGAGAAATGGAGCTCTGTGAGACGTGTTACCTCATAAATATTACTGTATGTTATGTTAGCAAAATAATTAAATTAGCATAATTATTTCAAAAGGGCCCGAGGCGTGTGGTTTATTGGGTGTCAAAGGGCTTGTGTCTAGCTTCAGGGTTGGATTTGATCAGTTACATCCCAAAGATCTTCATGCTAAAGTCAACAGCTTGATTTAACACAAATAAATAAATAGATTAAAAAAAATAATAATAATAAATTCATTATATTTCAGGATAAAATTCAGTCACACCTAAACACTTTCTTTCGATGGTTGACACAAACACAAATCCACAGAATTTGCCTAATCGGTGACTGTGGCCGGACAAAGTCCTAACAGCCTTGTCAAATGCTTTGTGCCTTTCAGAATAGAGTCTGTGTTCTGGCCCATCAGTTTCATAAGGCCTACATTATGGATCGTTGAGTATGTTGAGACACCCATAGCAGGGGATCTGCTGCCATGCTCGATTCCCACACCGCTCAGCACAAATATTACAGCCGCAGACATAATACGGTGTAAAACAAAATGATCTTGGGGCCATGGCCATCCTCCTCTCTTATATCTTTCAATCCTCTCTAATTAGGGTCTTTTTGTCATTCTTAGAGAGGGGCACTGAGTAGCTCTTCTGGGGTGTGAATAGTACAAAGGAGAGGGTCTCATTTCCATCTGACAGTGTGATGGAGATTGAATGTGAGCTTTAAGAAGATAAATGGGCATCCAGTAACCCTCTGCACGATGTGTGGAGCTGCTCTATAACCCTCCCCAGGGAATCACTTAAAGCTGAGTATTTAGGGCGTCTTTCCTTAAGTTCTGCCCGGTTTGTCAATAAGCCCCCCACACACACACACACATACACACACGCACCCCGAGCTCTCAGCCCCCATCATTACCATTAAATTAGTGAATATATTGGGGGGAAAAGGCAATCAAGCCACTGAAAATGGGGATAATATTCTATACAGAAAAGGTGGTTAGAATTCTGCTTGATATGAGCTGATCATCTGGCTCAGTAAAATAGTAATTTCAGTCACACTTCACATTTTAGTTGTCAATCATGATATGAAAGCTGAGAGCAAGTTTTGGTGTCATAAACAGATCTTTTAAATGTCCTCCGACAACATCTTTGTTTTGGTTACTCTGTAAACATTTATTTTGATGTATTTATTATTACAATTGATGAAAAATTTATGAAAAAATGTGATTTTTTAAAAAAATAAATAAATTCTTTCCCAGTGTCATCATCACCTTCAGATTTTTGCCCCTAGTTTACAAACAATAATCACTGCATATTTTATGTTATTTTAAAATCACAATTAATTCTCAACATTTGTTTTAAAACATGGTTTTACTTTCATACAAATAATCTTCATTTGTGACAGAGTGTGGGCGTGCACCAGAGGGGATGAGCGAATGTAATTGGGTGTACGTGTCAGCGGGTGTGGTGTGTGTTTGTGTACAAGTGTGTGTGTGTGTGTGCGTGTGTGTGTGTGTGTGTGTGTGTGTTTCTACCTGTTTTCACATTCCGTTGAGACTGACATTGTCTGGTGTTACAAGCAAACTGAATTTATTTTTCCTGTCTGTGATTGTGACCTTTTTAAGCTTACAAACATCCCCTTAAACTATGTGTCACAACCTCAGGAACATCAACAACCTATCAGCACACCTTCTGTGCAGCTGAGAGCTTTTAAGTAAACAAGGCCAATACTGCTTGCTTAAATGTCTACAAGAATGATGTCAACGATTACTCGTAAGCTTTGACAACAAGGCTGTTTCAGGCCACTGGCTGCATAAATTATTGAAGTGGAAATGGTGGTGACAAATGTTTTGTTGTATCTCTTAAACTCTGACCTCAGTGAAAGGTAATACTTTGGTTAGACTACAGCCTTGGCACACCGCACCGCACACCACAGAGACTGTTGTGAATTACTATCATCCACTAACAACACCAGAAAGAAGTGGATTTTTAAATTTAGAAAAGTAGGAAAATGTGTAACTGGTGATTTATATTCCCATCATTTGCCACATTTTGCAGTGAACATGTAAGTCAAATATTTAGTGTCAATAAATGCTAGAACAAATACCAAGTATACTTTGAGGAATACATCTCCATCTTTATAACTAAACCTAGTGAGTGAACACAATACCAAGCCTTTTGAATCACTTTTAATTGTGTGTGATGGATTCATAGACATCAAACTAGACCAAGTCTGATTATGAGAGCATCATTCTGTAACCTGTGAGTGAAATTAGCAAGTTTTTAAGCCTGCACATGAAAACTGGGAGAGCTTTAACATGAGTGAGAGCAGCAATGCCACCTCATTTCACTTTTATCGTGTTCTGGCATTGGTGAAAGAGACTGTGATGCCAAAGAAACAGAAAAAGAAATGTCAGAAGCCAACTATTGGTATAAAGTCATCTTCGATGTATTGTGCAATTTTTACTGTACAAGATGACCATCCATTCACTCATCCATTTTCTGCCGCTTATCCGGGGCTGGGTCGCAGGGGCAGCAGCCTAAGCAGAGAAGCCAAGACCTCCCCCGGAAGAGCTAGTGGAGGTGGCTGGGGAGAGGGAGGTCTTGGCTTCTCTGCTTAGGCTGC
>VUQK01044451.1:59975-71919 GCA_015106715.1 Bujurquina vittata
TTTTTGAAATTGTGGCAGGCTTGTTTTAGTTATCCTTTAATTTTTTCATTTTTTTTTTTTTTTGTTTAAATGTAAAATATTTTGATGAAATGCTTTATAATAACAAATAGCCTTGGTCCCCATAATGCTTGTTACTAAATTATATTGTGGCACTCTTTAGAGTGTGTAAGTGGCATACATTTCATTGCCAAGCCTAGAAAGATTTTATTAAAAGAAGCTGTTGATGTGGATGGATGATTTGTATTTGTTTGTAAAGGCCAGCTATAGAGCAGCATTAATAGCTCCTCTGTAGCTTCTGTAATGATATACCATCTTTAACTCATTTGTTGAGTCTATTGTGTTGTGTTATCAAGCTAAATCATGTTATGTGCCATAACTAAATGTTGTTTGGGCATTAATTGATCATGTAAGATGTGTTTACTTCTTCTTAGATTTAAAAGCTAGTATTACTGTGTTCACTTTCATTTAATCTCCTCATGATATAATTAAAATACAATCCATTTTGTTTGGAATTATATTCCATAATGTATTTTTTTAAGCTGCTGACTTAAAATGAGGACATAGTCATGCAGTGGAAGGAAAATTTCGAGGAACTCCTCAATCCCACTGACACGAAGCAGAGTAAGGGGAAGAGTACAGTTGAATCGCCCATCACTGTGGCTGAAGCAGCAAAGTTATTAAAAGGTTTCTCAGTTCAATGGCCAAGCCCCTGGGGTGAATGAGATTCACCCCAAGCTCCTCAAAACACTGGATTGCTTGGAAGTCTGGAAGACTTGGGTAGTAGTTTCCCATTTTTAAGAACAGGGAGCGGACTTCAGAGGTATCACACTGCTCCGCCTCCCCGGTAAGGTCTAAGCCCAGACCAGAATGCTTTCTTCTTTCATCCTACCAGAGAAACCATTTGAGTGCTTTCCTCACCGGTGGGAGGTACTTCAGGAGTATGATGTCTCTTGTGGTTTCTATACAGCCACAATGAAAACTTGGTCGTGGTGATGGCATTAAGTTGGACCCATTCCTTCTGGGAATTGCACTCCACCATGGCTGCCCTTTGTCACCCATTTTGTTTGTTTATGGATAGAATTTCTAGATACAGCAAAGTGGTGGAGTTTCTCCACGCTGGTGGCCGCGGGATTACTTCCCTAATTTTTACAGATTTCTTCTTTTGGCTTTTGGTTCGTAGCTGAAAAAGGATGGAGTGCCCACTCTGGATCAGGAACAAGTTGCTGCCCCAAGTGGAGGAGTTTAAATATCTCAGGCTCTTGTGCACGAGTGAGGGGAGAGTGGAGCGGGAGATCGACTGACAGATTGCTGTAGTGTCAGCAGTAATGGAGACACTGTACCAGTGCATTGTGGTGAAGGGAGAGCTGAGCGTAAGCGAAGCTATTAATTTATGGCCACAAGCCCTTTGTAGTAACCGAAAGAACAAGATCACAGATATAGGCAAAGGTTCCTTTGAAAGGTGGTAGGCCTTTCCCTCAGAGATGGGGTGAGGAGCTTGATCATTTGGGGCATGGCTCAGAGTAGAGCCGTTACTCCTCCACATTGAAAGGAACCAGCTGAGATCATTCTAGCCTTATGTGAGGTGTTTCAGGCCCCATAGTATATCCAGAGTATACTGTAGTCCATTCCTCTGTTTACCACTCTGTAATGACTCAGGAGGAAGATGCAGATATTTTCCATCCATCCATTTTCTTCCGCTTATCCTTTTCAGGGTCATGTGGGTTCTGGAGCCCATCCCAACTGTCATAGGGCAAGAGGCAGGGTACACCCTGGACAGGTTGCCAACTTGTCACAGTTCTAACACAGAGAGACACACAACCATTCACACTCACATTCACACCTATGGGCAGCTTATAATCACCAATTAACCTAACCCCCACTAGCTGCATGTCTTTGGAATGTGGGAAGAAACTGGAGTACCCGGAGAAAACCCACGCAAACACGGAGAGAAAGGAAACAGCCAAGGAGGATTCGAAAACAGGACCTTCTTGTTGTGAGGCAACAGTGTTAACTGCCTCAGATATTTTACCCAGAAGTAATTACTGAAAGAAGTTGTAATGTTGATTTTCTTTTTGAATCCACCAAATGCAGTCTACTGATGCCTGATGAGGCAAGACTTTCACATTCTACATTCAGGCTCTAGCATTTTGTCCTGGCACCATATTTTGTACATATAATTATTAATATAGGGTGGCACTGACATAATTATATATTTTATTTAAAAAGCTAAAAATAATAACATTGTTTGCTGGGTAGTAATTTGTCAATTATCATAGATAAAAATGCTATTGTTCCTTTCACCTTTGGCTAATGATTTATTAACCGCATTCGTATTGCAACCATCAAGTCCAAATGTCACTACACACTGAAGTCAGTATGACTTTTCTATCAGTACTTAATGCAGTTGGTGCTGTCAGCTTGCCAATCAGTCAGAGAGCCCTGCTGTTATGGCTGTGTTCGTATGTGTTCCTCACTTACCCTGTCACTGTGGCTGCCCCTGCTTGCCCCGTATATATCACTGATGCTATTCTAATACTGCTGAACACGGATACTCTGTTGTAGATCACACGGGGTTCAGATACTGCACCGGCAGGGGATGAGTAGGTGGATTAAAGAGATGACCTGTTCCATCTTAACACACATTCCTGTGGTTAAAGGTTGCTGGTTGAAGCATGAATTAAGAAATGCTACAAGACACACAAGGTGATTCATCAGGATGCTGCACTGGGTGTGTCCAAGTTTATTTTTTCTTAAATACTGTGTTTTCCCATTGCTTCCTGTTTAGATTTAGGGTGGCACTGACATAAGCATTCTCTGTTGTGTCATGAATTCATCGCTGTTTGTAACAGATGAGTGCACAAGTGTGAATTTATGCTGCTTCCACGTGAAATCACTTGTTAATGACAGAGTGACAGAGTTGTATCTCTTTTGGTGTTGGCTTAGACATAAGTTTGCAGTCATAACAGTGACAGAGGACTAATCTCTGTGCTTGTCGTGCTTGACCTCAGTGTAGCATTCAATACTGTTGACCACAATATTTTACTACAGGGATTAGAACACACCATAGGTACTGTACTTCAGTGGTTTGAGTTCCACAGGGTTCCGTGTTGGGAGCAGTTTCGTTTGCATTATACATGCTTCCCTTAGGCAGTATTATTGAAACTTTATTATTTTTTGCTATGCAGATAATACTCAGCTTTATCTGTCTATGAAGCCAGATGACACACACCAACCAGGTAAACTGCAGGAATGTCTTAAGTGCATAAAGATCTGAATGACCTTTAATTTCCTGCTTATAAATTGATGCAGAAAACGTAGTTAATGCATTTATTATGTCTAGGCTGGACTATTGTAATTCATTCTTATCGGGTTGTTCAAAAAGCTCCCTGAAAAGCCACCAGTTGATCAAAAATGATGCAGTGAGAATACTGACAGCGATTAGAAACAGAGGCCCCTCTTCTGTGAACCAGCTCCCAATTTGGATTCAGGACATAGACACCCTCTCTATTTTTAAGATTAAGTTTAAAACTTTACTTTTTGACCATGATTATAGTTAAGCCTGGATCAGGTGACCTTGAACCCTCCTGTAGTTGTGCTGCAATAAGCCTTAGCTGCCCGGGGTTCCCATGATGCAGTGAGTATTTCTTTTTCATTGAGGATCTTCACCACTTTACATGCTTAGTTTTGCACCAACTAACAAAGTGCAGCTCACCAGTACTGTTGACGTTACACTTTTTTGAGTTTTTTTTCAATCATTACAACTGCTTAAATTTTTTGATCTGTTTCTGTGCCTTAATATGAATATATCCATGCTGTTCTCTAATAGAAGCTGAAAAAAATATATAAATAAACTACTCTGCAATATACTCCTGTATACGCTTGAAGTCATGATCATCTTTTTTCATGGCTTGCATTGTTTATGCACGTTATACATTGTTTATACTGCTCATATGGCTGACACCCTCCTGTGACAGGTGTCTGAATCTCCTTTGGAAAACCGCCTGGAACCGCCACTCTCAAATGGTTCGATGTTTCATGATAAAATAATTTTTTTGTACTTTGAGCTATGTAATTTGTTTTTGCGTTTTACTCTCTCCCTCCCTTATTCATGTGCTGTAGCTACAGACTGCAGTTGGCATCCCACTACTTTGAGAAATTGATCTCAACAATTACTTACTGTAGTGAGTGTACGACATTGTAGGTATGATTGACAATGTAGCGCATTGCAGCTTTGAACTAAAACAATCTCTGTCAGACACCTTGGAGTTGCGGTAAGTGAGACAGACACCAGATGATTTACCACGCTCACAGTCAGACTGTCAGCTACAGCTTTGAAGGGGGGGAAAAAAACTTCTCAGCAGGGGGTCTTTCCCCTATTTTTTATGATATTGATTCTTCCAGTGTTTTTAAACATGAAACTCTGATGTCATGGTTATTTCACAAGGTCAGGCTAGGTCAAAGAGCTGAATGTTTCACATTAGAGTACATAATCAGTTAATTTTAAAAGTGCCATTCAGCAAGACCTTTTGGTAATATCTTTAAGGCTTTTCATTGATGTGTTGCTGGCATAATTTAAAAGATATGAATGTCTGTTAGTCTAGGCTGTAATAGCACAGCAATAATGGCTTGGAGTTATGTTTTGTACAGGCATTTATGGGTCTCAGCTGATGAATCCTAACAACTTTGATGATCCACCATCTTTCCTTCTAGTACTACCATTAGGTTGACTGTGCTTTCAAGTAAAAAGTCCCAAAAAATAAAAAGTAATTAAAGGACACATTGGTGCAGCTTTACTGATTTAATGGAGAGTCATCAACATGCCTGAAGTTTTAGTTTACTACTTTGGAAAACCTCATCAACTACTGGAATAATAGACACAAAGTTTTGTGTACATGATCATTATCATCATCATTTAATATTACAACCATGTAAAAAAATCCTATTATATCAGTATTATCGTGGTATTGGTATAAATTTTGTAGCAACATTTATAATTTAGGCATGGCAATCCAAAGTCACTCTTAAGTGATTATATTAGAAAAATAGGTGTCCAACACATAGGTTTGTATTACACGTTATTCATACTGAAAGTGTTAGTTTTCTTTTCATTTGAAGGATCAATGTTGAATGAACACAGTCATTCACAGCTAAGTCAATGACCTCTAATGATTAGATGCCATCCTAATTCATCAAGTAAAACATCCCAACTTCTTGAGGCAAAACAGGTTTCCTCAGAGCCGGGATATGATTTATAGTGTCACCTCCTGATGAATGAGTCATTCTGTTTTTTTAAGATAATTGAAAATTGAAGTGAAGCAGTGACATGCTGAATTGAATAAGCAGGTGTTGATACCATGCATGAATAAGATTTAAAGCAAAATGTAATTTTAATTTAAAAGCCACTGAGTAATGCTGTTTGATTTGTTGCACCAGCTTACCTTAAGATAAATTTAATTACTTTAGTAATGCTTTTCATTGCAAGGGGTTTTGGTTTCCCCCCCACCTATAAGGTATTTTTCTCTGCTATATATATACTGCTGTTGCTGCTTAGTGACTGCATTAATTTTGTTTAATGGTTTGGTTATTTATTGAAGTCCAAGCACATTGCATGAACTATCATTTGCTGTAAAAGTTGCCATTATAAAACTACTGAAAATATTGAGGGTGAAAAGAAAAATAGAATGAAGAATGCTAAAATGTTGATGACACCAAATATAATTTGTTTCTTTCTTTAGCTAACAGTAAGCAGTGAAATGGATTAAAAGATGGCCTACATTTATTCGGTTTAGAGAGAATTCAAGTGGGATGCATTCCTTAACTTTTCTCACTTGTCAACACCTAAATTTACCCAAAATGACACCCAACACTATTGTGTGTTCTCAGGGTATACTGAAAACTTTGGTCATGTGGTGCCAAGACCCAACATGCAAAATTATACTTGATACGTGGTCACATCACAGGCCACTTCCTGACAGTCCTCGGCTTATTAACTAGATATGTCTGGAAAGCAGATCATGCTGATATTCTGCTGATCACAATTCTGAGGCTTGATATGAGCATGAGGAAATTTGTATTATATAACCAAAGACAATGTTGTGATTGGATCACACAAGTCTTGACAGCAGTGTGTTCTCCAGCACATCCTGGAATATATTTGCACACCAGATAAAGATGCTTTATATACGGAGTAGCAAATATAATAAAATTTAAAAGGGATCGTGTCCCAGTAGCATAAAGTTTAAAGGAGTTACGGGCACCCTTACTGTAACTCTAATTCAGACTTCATTTTAAAGTCAGCTACACGTCTGTAAAATCTTCTGACTATATTTTATACTTTTGTGATGCTGTAACACTGACAAAATCTGCTCACAGAAAAACATCCACCAGAGTCCTCTATTACTGAAGGTGTCACCTAGATGTTAACCAAATATTTTACATCATTGAAGGGGGAAAAAAATGAATGAATGAAAAACCTATCATAATACTAAATAAGTAAGATGCGACACTGTCAAGAACAGGGCTTGCAGTGCTGGTGTTCTGTCACATTCTTAATATGAAAAGCTCAGATGCAGATAATTTCCTTGTCAGCTTCTCTGACTCTTTACTCACTCTTGATATTAAGTTCAGTTTAGCGCTTCTTGTAAGTTTTTTATTGCACGTACAAAAACATGTGTTGTCATCCACTCCAGTCTCACAGAAAAATGTGAAACTGTCATAAAGAAGCAATCTTTGAGTTCATGGACGTAAATTGTCACTTTTTTTGGGGCCACATGACTTTAATTGCAATGTTTTCAGTAGTAAGTACAGTACCAGTCAAAGGTTTGGACACACTAATTGCGTCCAAACCTTTGACTGGTACTTTATACTTTATGCCAGCAGCATGTATGTTTATCCAGAAAAATCGGCGACGTGTAACCGTGGCAACAAAGAAAGCTGCAATAAATTAAAAAGAAAGAGTTGTATTTTAACCCAAAAAATGATCTTTTTACACCAGATTGTGATCCTATTCAGACCAAAAAAAAATTATATTGGGAAAAACAGTAACATTCCTGTATAGAAACACATAGTAGGGTCATGGCTATATCATGAACAGCAATGAGACTGCATTGTGTCTTTGTGTGACTTGATTAAACTGTTTCACTTCAGTACTCAGTACAGTCTAACGACTGACAGAACTGATCATTTGTAAGAGGGGATTACTCTCTACTGAGTGCATCACAGGGTTCTAGCCCGCGGTCGATCAACCAAGCTGAGGTCAACTTACGCCGGGTGAGAATTTCACCGAATCAGTATAACTTTCTTCCACAGCATGTCTTTTGTCCTATCTCCCTCCCCTCATCCCCTCAGATGACTGCCCCTCCCTGAGTCAGGTTCTGCTGGAGGCTTCTTCCTGTTAAAAGGGAGTTTTTCCTTCCCACTGTCGCCAAGTGCTTTCTCATAGGGAGTTATTTTGAATGTTGGGTTTACTCTGTAATCATTGTATGGTCTTTTCCTTACAACAATGCAACTGTGCTATATAAATTGAATTGAATTGAATTAAAATAAAAGCACAGTCATACCATAAAACTGTCTAATTTACAGTCCTTTAGTAAAGTAACTAAAGTAATGCATTACAATAATGATGTGCTCACATTATTACTTGTCCAGTACTGTAGTGGGCAACAGCGTGTCCATCTGAAGGATATGTATAGAGTTATGAGATTTCATGGGCATGACATGTCTATGATGGTCTGTGGAAATTTTCCAATTAGTAGCACCTTTTGAGGCTGGTACAACCTCTCAAGTGTACTTTATTTCCCACTTCTATCCCTTTAAAAGCATGTATTAGTGTTTCAGTTGAAGGACACCTTGTTTACTGTAGTCTGCAATACAGCAGTTTCCAGATGTACTTTGTCCTCATTTCTTTCTCACATCTTTTAAACTGTAAAATAAGAGGTTTTGGTTTTGGTTGATATCTATGCATCCATTCCGTGTAGAAACTAGGTGTTGGTGTTGCTTTACTGAACGTATCTACATTTTGACAACTTAACTTCCACATGTCAATGTTTATGCAAAACATAATCCATAGATATTTATTTACTTTGCAAATACATTTTATAGCCGTGCCTTGCTGATCATTATTTCATAGTAAAAATGAAAAGAAAAAAAAAGCAGCATTTATTAATTGCGGTGTCAAATTCTTCTGTGTGATGTGTCAATATGTGGTGTTGTAAACTAAATTGCGATGACACCTCTATAATGGCTGACAATCATTTGGAGTTGCACGTCATGAATCATTGATAATACTGGAGGAATAAATAGCCACAGCTGTGTGTGACAATCACACCTTCTCCGGCCTTGTTTGCAGAACACTACAGTGCAGCACAGTCTGTTAAATTACGCTTCTTTTCTTTGACATCACTTAATTTTACACTGACTGAGACTAATAAAACCAAACTGGGTGAAAAGACAGGTTTATAAATTTGAAATAATGCATGTTTCAGTCTTTATTATTTGCTTTATTCGTGAACCATATAATGTAACAAATGTGTCAGTCAACACCAACGGCATCAGTTAGCCCTGCTGGCATTTTGCACAGGTTTTAATAAGCTTTTTGAACCAAGCAAAGCAGTTGTGTTTAGATTATCCACACTGCTATTAACGCAACTCTGACACACAGTCGCTGGCTAACATTTTAGGAAATTGTAGATAGGCAACAAATCATTTCACTTTTCTCTAGAGGCTTATGTTCTACCTGCAATTATAAATACATTTATATAGAGAGTAAGAAGATAAGAAATGAGTGGTGGAAGGAGAGAAACAGAATTATCTTAAATTCCTGTGGTATGATAGGATGATTGTTTGGCCAGCTTAATCCCAGGAGTTGCGCTGCTGACAAGGCAGGTGCTTCTGACAGCTGGAATGTCGGCTGGAGTGGTGCGCACCGGGCAGAGGGACGTATCCGTAGTGCTTATGCCCCGCTGAAATGACAGTACTGGAGACAATGAATGAATCGTGATTATTTCGTCATAGATTATTATTGTTTCTTTCCGCCTTTTACTAATTTCATATCTTGTCAGCTTATTAAATTTTTTTTCTAGGTAGATTTCTACATTTTACTTCTCTACAGCAAAGAGTGGATATCACAGGGCAGGGTCTTCATCTCCACTGTCATTTTGTCTCTCATGCTCATCTCATTATCTAACTGTCATTATTAAAGAAATTTCCTCACATCCCCTGGTGAGAGATAAAAGCAATATTTCTCCCCTTTCTCATTAGCAACAGTTGAGCTCCACCACACAATAATGAATGACAGAGGAGAAAACACACAATTAGAATGACAGTCTACTGGGAAAGCCATGATATTCAGTTATTTCATCTTTTAAATTTAGGCCCAGTCCTCCAACACTGGGTGACAAGAAAAATAAGGAGACCCCTGGGAGGTCCATATGGGGTGTGTGTGTGTGTGTGCTGTCTGCAGGCTACACGTGTAACTGAGCAAAAAAAGCCTCATTTAAACAATTGTGACTCAAAGGGTGTTGCAATCAATAAAAAAAACAGAGGACCAAAGGGCAAGGAGTCATTTTCCCACTCGAATCACCATCTTAACCTTCAGCATATGTGCTGGCCTGAGAAGCTCACCTAGATGCCTGACAGGCTGCAAATTCCATCTTGTATGCTAAAGACTGAAGAGAGAAAAGCTCCAAAAAAAAAAATGCATCGTGTCAAAGTGGGAATTTTTATGTAGATGCTTGCTTTTCTTTTGTACTAACTCAAGCTGCTGTGACAGAATTATTTCTTTCTTTTTTTAGGCTTTTGTTTTGTAGCCCTGTAAAACGTGTAATGTTCAAAGCCTTTCATATTATTTCTGTTTTTGTACAGACCATAAAATGCATATTTATTCATCCCATCATAAAAGAGGCAGAAAGAGCTTCCTGTAAAGTTGACAGGATCTGTACCTGTCCTGGTGTAGATGGCTGTCGTTGACTGTGAATGCACAGAGAGAGACACTGTGGCTCACACTGGTTCATGTCTTGCAGTGACATACAACAGAGTTTCTCTTCCATAGCTTCTTGAGAACAAGGAAATTATGTCCGTCCTGCTGTTTCCTTCTGCCTCCGTGTCTCTACTCCAGATTCTCCTTTGTCTTCCTTTCTCTGTTGTTATTTTGTCTGTTTCCCTTACTATTCATCTTCCTCACAGAAAAGACCAGTGCCATTGGGTTTTCTCTCACTCCACATTGCTCCCCCCCGTTCAGAAAAGCCAGTCTGTCTTTAATGAGCTCTGCGTCTGTGGCTCTCAGCCCGAGGCTGTCCACCACTGACCTGTTGGCATTTGCTTCTCTCTGCCTTATCCTCTCTTACTCCTCTGTTCTTTTTTTCTCTCCCTGAAATTCTATTTTTCTCTTAGATTAAAAATTAAATGATGGAGGAGATACTGTACTGTTGCATTCAGTCCACCAAAGCTTGTCCTAGTGGACACTTTAACTGGTAGCTATTACTTACCAGTCATCTTGGTAGCAGCACAATCGCTATTGGGGAGTTTAATCTTACACACAGAAACTTTCTACCGACAGAAAGACCTTTACCTGCAAGTATTTCTTTCTTTGACCTGATTGTTTTTAGTGCTGACTTCAATCTTTCATTTAATACATCAACACTTCCATTGCAAACTCAAACCAATTTGAACACTTTTCAGGCTGTATTTTCAGCCCACTGAGAAGTGTGAGGCTGTACAGGTTGGAACAGCAAGCCTAACAACCAGACATTTGATCTTTAGACTGCACTCCATCAAACTGGGTGGCAGTGGACAGCTGATGAGTACAATGACCTTTAGCAGCAGATCTGCCACAGCGGCCTTCAATCATGGCTGACTGGGAGACGAGACTCAGTCACCGGCCAAACTGGAGGTGGTGTACTGCTGCATGACTGGATGCTTCAACTGCTCATTTCATTGATCTTCTCTGCAGAGCGCTGCAAATTACAGAGACACACAGTATTTGTAATCCAGCAGGACATCACACTCATACACCACTGGAGGCTGCAACCGATAACACACTCCTTTCCATTTTTTTTCTTTTTTTTCTCCATTTGTTTTTCTTTCCCTCATTTATTTTTCTCTACCCTTTCTCACAATCACATAAACACACGTAGCTACCCTTTTGGCGGGCTTGAAAGTACGTTTTGACCTTTCCATTCTGTCGAGTCGGTTTTAAGATTCAAACTACCGTGTCAGGTGTTAAATGAAAAAAGATTCTTGTTTTGCTCATGTTAATGCCAAAATGCTACTGAATTCTGACAAATGTTTGCATCAAATAAGCAGCACAGGTGCTTAGCGTAGTTATTGATGCTTGCAACCACAAGTGAAAGATGTCACTAACTTACAGTAATTCCACATTTTGTCCGCTTGTACAAGACTTCTCATTGATCCAGTGAAAAGGAAGAAAACTCACCGCAGCATGTGGCGTTAAACGTATGTGCTTTTGCTGCCGTCACATTCTGACAGAGCATCGTACGCTGGAGCACAAGTCAGCCTTCATCTGAGTCTGCTTGTTGCTCACCCTGTATCTCAGTGCAACACAAGCCGCCCACAGAATCTATCACCATCACTGCTCCTCCTCCTTTCATATGCCAGTTCCCTTTTATCACATGTCACACCGGATCTCTTTACTTGGGATACTGCACATGCTGTGAAAGGAGTGACATATAGACAGAGATGCACACCAACCAAAATGCTAATGCAGTGCGTGTCTGCGTGGGTTCTCTCGGAGTTTGCAGGCTTCCTCTCCAAAGTCCAAAGACATGCACTTAGTGGGGCTAGTTTAATTGGTGATTCCAAATTGGCCGTAGGTGTGAATGTGAGTGTGAATAATTGTCTGTCTGTATTGGCCCTTCCACAGGCTTCAACCTGTCCAGGGTGTACTCTGCCTCTTGCCCTATGTTAGCTAAGACGCTGAACAGGAGAC
>VUQK01044451.1:86145-103247 GCA_015106715.1 Bujurquina vittata
GAGAATGGACAATATCAAGGTGCACTATCACTTCCTCTGTCAGACATTCCACATCTTCTTTGTCTTGTTGTACCTTAGTTTGTTATTTATCTATTTATTCTCTCGCTGGTATACTCTTGTATATTTCTTGTATATCTGACAATATTCTGACTATCTCTATTTGTGTATCTATGTAAAAAGTGCTACTGGAACTTTAATTTCCCTTACGGAACCCTCCCAAAGGGATTAATAAAGTTTAATCTAATCTAATCTAATCTACAAAAGAAGAAGTTTCAGGTTCTGTCAAAATCAGTATCTGCAAATCATGTCCTTAAGAAATTAGGGGGAGACATCCAGCAAAGACCCGGCACGGCATATGAGCGATTCATCTGGCCTTTCAGTTGATCCATGGACTGTTTGTTGAAGCCTCATCAGAAACGTTCTGAATGGAAGGAAGTGAAATGGGGAGAAAAGGCTTAGGTACACCAAATTACACACAAACTGGGCTGAAAATCAGTTGCAACCGCTCTTATGGAGTGATGAATCCAAATTTGAGATCAGGAGAGAGAGGTATGACAGTCTATCTGTGGAGTCGCCGTCATGGTTTTGGGGCTGCATTTTCTGTCAAAACTGACGCAATTATAAATGGAGAAAATTTCCGTCACAGCAACATCTTTCATTCCACCAGAGGACATTAACCAATGCCACACTTACCTACATGTTTACAATAGTAAAAAGCAAATATCTGTACCGCCATGGAGTTGAAAGCATTGCAAACAAAATCGCTGCGTTATACGTTTCTCAGTTTGAATGTAGTCTGACTCTTTGAGGGCAGAAGCTGAACAATAATTCCCTACATTTTTATTCAAGATTGGTCTAGATTTTTATGTTATATAATATCTCTGGTGTTTAACCCATACGTAAATTCCAGAACGATAACAATTTTACTTAACATCTAAACCATTCATTCATTCATGCAAAAAAATGAATTCCTGACATTCAACTGGAGCGGGTCAGTAACAGATGCCTGAGCTGACTCGAATGGAGTGCAGTCGTGATTTCTTCATCTTGTCGTAGATAACACAACTCTGATCTTCCCAGAAAATGGCTCAGTCATTTGTGGGAGACTGATGCGACCACCCTCCCCTCACCTAACAGTATTTACACATACACAGTAGCACATTGTCAGCATACTGACTTGCAATCATTTGATTAACAGAGAAAAGGTTTGGGGAGTTGTAGGGGCTCCAGTGAAAGCAACGTCAACCACCTCATTACTCGCTCCTTGTCAGCTACATCAAAGTAGCTTCTCGGAGTCACTCACTTGAAAGTTGGTGGTTAGCACCGGCTTTACACCTCTTGATGGAAAAGATGCTTGGGTTTTCATTTGGTTGACTATATATTTGAGCCCCGCTGCAGATAGCTTCTCTGTAATTTTCAGCTTTCTCAGCACAGAGCCCTAATGAACCGAGACTCCCCACACAGTATGTCCTTTTTTCTCTCTGAATTTATTTCCTCCGCCCAGGTAGCTTCCTGCAGCATTTATCAAAGAGGACTGAGCCCCTATCCCTTAAAGGCAGGATTTATTCCCCTTAAGTGGCCTAAAGTTCAGAGGAATACAATCAGTTTATTTCCATACATAAATAATATTGTGCAGAAAAAAATACTGAAAAACTGTTTTGTTAATGCAGAGTTTGGTCGGATGAATCAAAATCTACATAAGCTCCGAATCAGTAAGATTGGTGAAATAAAGTATAAACATATGACCAATTTTAGGCTCTCAGATCTATTATCCAGTGGGAGAAAAACATGCTGCATAAGGAGCTTACTGTAGAGGCAGAAAAAAATAAACTAGAAAAAGAAAAAAGAAAAAATAACGAAGATGCAAGCAGCGCCGTTCTTATCAGTCAGATAATAGAAGATGCTTTTTTTCCCTAAGCTGTGTTTTCACTGAGGAATTTCTCCGCTGTGGTGCAAACATCATCTGGTTTGTAATTTGGGCATGGAGGTATAATACCAAACTACTTGAGGCTGTCTCTGCACCTCCTCGGGACATAGTTTAATGACTGCCTCTTGTTGATGTAGATTCCACGTGGATTTACACTGCAAGTACTGTGGGGGTGGTGTGGGGAGTTATTCTATTACCTGCATATCATATAAATCCACACATATGTAGTATGGGTTTTTTTTTTTAATCTGTGTATTTGCCTCAACACAGTGTAAGTCACACATTATGGCCAAATACTTGCAGCAAAAAGAGACTGCTTCACCCAAATTAATAATAAATTTTAAAAGATATCCCCAGGAAAGTCAGAGAGTGAGATGGCAAGAGAGCAACACCAAAAAAGAGGAGAGACATTACTCCACTATAATGAAATAGAAGTGACCTTCCATCTCTCAGTGTTGGCTGTCTCAGCTCCCTGAATTAACTTTTCCCATCATTCTCACTTCTCTGATGTAAACGCCATACATGCCACAGCACAACCTTGCACCCTCATGTTTATTAATTTCCTTCAGCAAGAGTTGCGCTAAATCACTGACCCTCTTTCAGTGCCCCGCGCTCCAACCGAGCATGGGAACGAGAAGGGCGTATTGATTTTGCCCCCTTCTAATCAGCCGCCAGGCCCTTATTTGGGATGAGGAAATCTCATATAGTGAGCGCCTGTCAGGGTTTGTCCAGATACTAATCTTCACTAGTTGATGGCTCTCTAATCTTTTCACCATGTACAAGTCATTAGAAGCTGCAGAGGTAAATGTAAAGCATTAAATATCACATTAATTCTCAGGACATCGTCCAGAACATATTTGATCACTCTCTGGATATGGCACTGTAAGCAATGTATAATTTCTGGAGAGTGAAGGATATAATGGCAACATGACACATTTCTTTCTTAATAACAGAAACGTTGGCAACAAGCCTAACTCTCTTAATACATTTTCTAATTGTTTTTTAATTGCTCATGTTACTCTGGATTTCTTCTCATCTCAGTTTTCTTCCCGTACTGAATGTAAATGCAGTAAAGCAACAATTATTCCCGTGTCAATTTGCAGCCATATTTCGATTTTATGACGCTGTTTTCCATCCGAGTCAGGCCCAGAAGTTAGATTTAGAAGAACAAACAGTCGTACAGGGATAGCTTCATTAGGACACAGAGGTTTGTTGATTGAAATGTGACTCAGACCTTCCACCCACCTGCTTAGGGAAATTGATATGCCTTCAGCAAGACATGCAAATTTTGGACTTGGCATTATGTATTAAGGATAGTAGATACTGTAATGCAGCAGACTGATTAGTGATCACTCTGGTAGATGGATAGACAGCTGGGGGAAATAAAATATCCATTTTAAACGCCTTCAGGTCTGAGGTTGCTTAAAAGCCTCTTCGTGGAACAATTGTGGCTTATGCTACCCCAATTAGCCAAACCATCCACGTCCCTGACAATTTTTTTTTTCATTTTATTAGACGATACAATATAATCCAGTTAGCAAATGAACAAAATCCAATCTTGTTTTAAATGGTGATGAGTGTGTCAGGCTCCTGTGAGTGCTGACTCTCTAAGTCTTGCAAATAAATTGAGGTACCCTCAATAATCTAGTTACTATAAACTCCTCCTTGGAGCACTTGTCATATTATCTGATATGACAAATAGAGCCAAGCTGAAGCGTGTAGCTCCCACCCTCTCCCTCACACTGTTTGTGCTCCCTATAGGCTTCCACACACACACACACACACACACACATGTGCCTCCCTCTTTACCTTCTTTTTTTTCTTCATCAATTTCCCCCTACCTTGCTTTTGCTATCCAAAGGTGCTGAATACTAAAGTAGGAACACACATCCACGAGGTCCTTGCATTGAGATATTGTTGTGCGATTGCAACAGCTGAATCTGGCGTCAGTTGACAGTCCCTCATCTTTGGTGGAATGGCAGCAGAAAAAGAGAAAATGTTTGTTTGCCGTGGCAGTGATGGAGTAGTAACATGTGTTTGAACATCTGTCTGCACGAGTGACTGAGCGATAGCAGGGGGGGAAAAACTGCTTTTTTGCAGCATGCATGTGCTTGCTTTTAATGATGCGCTGATGTGTTGAACACCAGCGTGCCGCACAATGTCTGTGTCCTGCCTCGTTTGCTCTCTGGCCTCGGTTAAAGCAGCATTGTGTGTTCCAGCTCATGAGTGATTAAACTGAGTGCCAGTGTGAGCTGATGGCTGCTGAGCTCTGACTCTGAATCACACCATGCTAATTTTTACAGCCGACATAATAGTGTTACTATCTTATCATTAAAGACAGTTGTTATACAGCCCCCTAAAAAAAGGTTTTTAAAGATATAGTACAACTTTTGATTACAATTGTAATGTTTAGTGTTATTGTTGGTTTACAATAATCTGTTTTAGCTCTTCATTTGCATTATTTCTGTGAAATGGACACATAATGACCTGAAATATCGTCCATGCACTCACTATTACGGTATGCATATCAATCAATCTACATGTAGGTTTAAATAACTACTTTAATCATTGATTTTAGCACAACGTATAAAAATTGTGCATTCCAGCTCGTCTGCAGCAGACAGCTGCTAGCACAATAAGCTGCTAGTCAGTGAAAAGAGCAGAAAAAAGATTCTCCATACTGCAAAAGTCTGATTCACGTGACTTTTGCTCTCTTCACCTTCTGTGATGCTTTGCCAGCTAACACTGCAGTCTTTCTTCAGGCTTTTTCTTTATGTGAGGTGAGTTTTTCAGTTCACTTTAAGCCACCTCGCACGAGGGAAGCCATGACAGCTCCATAAAATGCTGCACGTGTCCAGATCCCAAAACTGTGACACACAGTGACAAACAGTGAGGTTCACAATTTTTGTAGTGGATTTTAAATCAGACATCTGATTAAAGTGGAGACTTTCATCTTTAATTCAAGGGGGTTTACAAAAAATGTGGCATTAACTGTTTAGGAATTAAGGTCATTTTTTTTACACAGTCCCCCATTTTCTGGGGCTCAAAATTAATTGGACAGTTGACTGACAAGCGGTTTTGTGGCCACATGAGGCCCGTTCCCTTGTTATTTCATGACAAATGGAGAAGACATAATATCTGAAGTGTTAAATTTGTATTTTAAAGCATTTCACTGTAAATATGAAGCCAAAAGAAATGTCAGTGTGAGCGAGGGAGGCCTTACTTAGGTTTATTTAATTTTTTCAGCCTATTAGAGAGAGAGAGAAAAATGTTGGAAGTGACCAAATCAACAATCTGGTGTAGTGTTAAAAAGAATGAATGCACTGGCCAGCTCGGCAAAACCAAAAGGCCTGAAAGATCACAGAAGACAACCGAAATGCATGATGAAAACCTTTTTTTCATGACATCTAACCAAGTCAAGAAAACTCTCGAGGATGTCGGCATATTAGTATCTACAGCCTTCATGGATGCAAAACAAGGTGCAAACCACAGGTTACACTCAAGAACAAGAAGGACAGATTAGCTCTTGCCAGGAAACATCTGGAAGAATCAAGACAGTTCTGAGAAAAATGATTTGGACAGCTGAAACCAAGGTGACCTTGTACTAGAATGATGAGAAGAGAAAAGTATGGGGAATGAACAGCTCATAATATCAACCACATTATCTGTCAAACATGATGGAGGCAATGTTACAGCATGTGTAGCTGCCAGTGGAGCTGTGTCACTGTTGTTTCTTGATGATGTGTCTGCAGTCTGAAGTGTACACGGCTGGATCCTCTGCTCAGATTCAGCCAAAATGTTGAAGAAAATTATCCAACAGGGCTTCACAGTGCAAATGGATAATGGCCCAAAGCATACTGCAAACACAACCCAAGAGTTTGTCAAGGCAAGGAATTAGGATATTTTTTTTAATGATCACTCACCTGATCTTAGCCCAATGCATGCTTTTAAGTTACTGAAGACAGAATCGAATGCATAAAGACCCACAATCATGCAGCCGCAGTAAAGACCCAGCAGCATCTCATGATGTCCATGAGTTTTACACTCACTGGCTGCAAATGATTTTCAGTAAGTAAAGCTGTTTGAATTAAAGCTGAAAGTCTGTACTTCAATCACATATTGATTGTTTGATTTAAAATCTTTTGCGGTGTGTTGTACAGAAGCAAAACTATAAAAATGGACTCTTTTGTCCAACAAATGGACCTAATTGGAGGTGATAGCTATTATAGCAATGTGCACAAAAAGAAGAAAAAAAATGAGGATGAAAAAATATATTTCACAGGATTTTATTAAAGTGAAAATGCCACATTAAAAAAAAACTGTATCTGCATGAACAAGTTAGATTTTCACTTTTCCATAATTTCTTTGTTTCCAAAAACTCTATGAAGGAAAATTTCAGAGTAACTCTGAGAAAAAAAAATATATCTATTGCCAAGCTAACTCCTTGCTGTTTCTGAGGGTTTCAGTCACCACCACCTCCTTTCAATCGGAGCAAAACCAAGAGTGCTCACGCTGTGAGGTTTGAAGGAAAAGGTTTAAGTCGAAATCCATGCTCAGTTTTGCGCAGCTAAAGTCTCATTTTAGAACAGTGCAAAATTAATGACATTTGTTCAGCAATCATAATGAGTTTCTAGCAGAATCTTTCAAACATTATTTTGCAAGATTCTGAAAGATGTAATGCTGCATATCTGAGAAGGAGCAAGACAGCAAATGTCATGATTGTCACATAATTCCTGCGAGTTATTTGCATCGTTGTCAGACAGCAATAACGACAAGATAGATGAAGACACATTATGTCTGCGCCACAGAGAAGACCCCAGACTTTCAAAACATAGCCTCAGCAAATTTATGTATTATAATATATATAGGCAAGAGAACCTCAAAAATAAGCCTGATTGGCTATTTAAGGGCTTTAGAGTAGACCGAATAAACACATGCATACTGAGGGAGTTTGCTGAGCATTTTTTTGGTATGTATGAAATGATGCAGATGGAGGTCCTGAAAGCAGACTCAGTAATCACTGATATTAGCCTTGAGATCCCAAAGCTGTGTGACTCTGGGTCTGCCCTGATGAATTGGCTTCATGGAAATGCCACCAAGTGACATATTTAAGCCATTCTGCTTGATAGCTGTGCGCCTCTTGGCTCTTGTGTTAAAAGGCAGCCTGCTCACCCTCTGGTACTCATCTTTGTAATGCAGGAACATGGAGAGGGAAAGGTAGAAATAGGAGAGCAATGAGATAAAGTCAGAATGAATCAAACAGAGGTGGAACGAGCGAAGGCTGACTGAAAATGGGTGAAAAGAGACAGGAGACAGAGGAGACCTCACCGCTGAGGTAATGGGTTAGTCTAAGTGATAATCACATTCAGAGGGAAGCTGGTGCCACTCTGTAATGCGGCAAAAAAAAAAAGTAAGAGAGCCTCAAAGAGCCACAATTATTGCCCTCTGACCCAGTTATGTTCACATTTGATATGTCAATCAAAGCCAGAGAGAAGGGGCTCTTGTGCTCTCGACTTTGTTGCGAACAGGCTGGTGTTTCCATGGATTCTATTGATTTTAAAAGCAAACATATGATGTCTTCATTGATTCCAACTGTCTGCTTCTATTAAAATCCCATCTGGCATCCGTGTACAACTTCAATGCAGTGCTAATTGCTCGACCTTAACAGTTTAGCTTCGTCTGTGTCCGTTTCAGTCTAGTTTTTTTTTATTTTTTTTAAGTACTTGGCAGCCTGGCTCCTGACAGCTGCATATCATTATTAGATACCCGCCACTACCTAGTGTGAATTTCAAGCATGTCATAAATATCAGCAGCACTTGAGATGCAGGATGGTCGCTGCCACATGGAGCTCGCTCTCGTATGAACAAATATTTGCCAGTGTGTTTGGCTTTAGTCTGCATCACAATGAAATCCCTCTTCAGATTGTCCTCTGAGCAGCAACCTCTTTCTTCCTCTGTTGTCTGCAGTTGACTCCTTTAATTCATCATCAGTGCCTAGTCCAAGGTGCTACAGTGGGGTGAAGTACAGAGCAGAAATGGGGAAAAGGAAGTCAAACTCAGCCGCAGAAGGGACCTCTCTTTGAAAGCTCTAGTTGGCATTGATGCTGTGTTGAAAGTGAGATTGGCTGTGCGCTGTTACAGCTGATATACACTGACTTAAACCGCGCTGTGTTGGAGCTCCATCATGGTTACTGGAGACCTCTAACCAGTGTGTGCATATCCACAGTTTTCATGTTGCAGTCTTTTTTTTCCCCTGCTGCACTGTTGTTCCTCATTTATAGAGAGTAGAACAGACTTACTGATGTAAATAGCTTCCTATATGTATTGACAAGTGAATTTATACTAATAAAAAGCAATAAGCTTCTTTCAGCTGCTCCCTTATTCATGGATGGATCCACATATGTGACTTGACTTTGTGGGTTGCATCAGAAAGGGGATTTGTGTCTTCACCTGGTCTCAAACCGGGGATCTTTTGCAGGTTAGGCGAATGCATCTTTGTATTAACTCTCTTTCAATATATATCATTACTGTATACCCAGGGTAAGGTTATACTCCACAGTAATGCACAAATGTATGCATCAGATTGCTGACATATTTCAGTGTTCTACCTGCTCTAAATGTTTGAGGAACAAGCATCGCAGGTTACTGTGTAGACTTGTTTTCTAACTTTGAGTCACAGAAGAGAATAAGAGAGTAGGAGGATGGGATGGTGATATCACAGGTTTCTGTAGGCTAGAAAAAAGACACCGGGTCAGAGCTGCTAAATCAACATGGATGAGTAAACAAGTGCCAACAGATAAGGACACACTTTTTATAAAGCATACATTCAATAATCTGTAAATTATGTAGCAGCCTGTATGTCCACTGATTACTGCCTCTAATTCTAATAGCTTTCATATAGAGAGGAGTGAATCTGCTGCACCAGAAAAAAAAAAAATCTGGTGTGCAGGTGCACTAAAATTCCCTGATGCTAAAGCAATTCTCAAATACTGACGTCATGGGAAGAGGAGATTGGCCCTGCATGTTCAATGAAAAAACCAAATCACACAGTAGACGGAAAAGCAGCCGTTCCCCGCATTTCCGCTCATAAAAGCTTATTAATCAAGACCCATGAATATGAGACCACTAGTGAATCTGCAGCCTTTCATATGAATTTTTTCGTGCAAGGAGCACTTTAATCTTCTCACTCAGTGCCTAGTGTATTTATTCAGATTGATTTCACTTGTGGTGTCTATATCACATCAGCACCAAACCTAAAATTGTCATTCATAATTTTTATGGACAGAATTTCTAGGCGTATCCAAGTGGTGGAAGGCTTCTGCCTTTTTGGCCTCAGAATCTCATCTCTACTTTTTGTGGACGATGTGGACCTGTTGGCTTCATCAGGTGGGGGCCTCCAGCTCGCACTGGAGTGGTTCGCAGCCGAGTGTGAAGCGGTGGGCATGAGAATTAGCACCTCTAAGTTGGGAGAATGACAGACTGATTGGGGCACCTGGCTGCAGTGATGTCCTGATTTATTATTTTGAAATGAGCCATTTTAGCTCCTCTGCCTTTAATTCCACCTTTCTTTAAGCCAGCATTCTTCTGATTGGCTGTCTCTTGAAAACAGAAGGTTTTAATAGCAAGTGAGCGCTCACTGTCATACACACACACACATACACATTTTACAAAATATGAGCTGTGTTGTACAGTACTGTGCAAAGCTCTTGAGACACCCCTCATTTCTTTGTATTTTGCTAGGAAAATGCCAAATAGGTGCAGTGATTTATAGAACCGTGCAAGCGTACATGGAAATCCAGTCTATAAGGCAAAAACAATTTGTGCAGTTCTAACATTTGAAAGTCAGTATTTGGTATGCCTTCATTCTTTCAAGAGCCTGAAATCTCTTAGGCAAGCTTTCTTGTAATTTGTCTAAGTAGTCTTCAGGAATACTTCTCCAGGTTTCTTGAAAGAGATTCAAAGCTCTTCCTTGGATGATGTCTGCCTTTTATTCCGTTTTCTGTCAAGATGATCCCACAGTGCTTCAGTAATGTTGAGGGCCAGGCTCTGGGGAAGCCAATCCGCGAGTCATAGTACTTCACTGGGTAATTTTCTATCCAGGTATGCTTTTACTGCATTGGCAGTGCGTTTGGGATCATTGGCATGGTGAAAACTAAAAGAAAGAAGCTAAAGAAGCTGTCCAGATGGCATTGCATGGTGGCTCAAAAGCTGATGGTAGTTTTCTGTGTTCATAATTACATCAATGTTGACAAGATCCCCAACACCACTGGCTGAAATGTAGCACCAAACAATGAAAGAGCGTCCACCATCACTGTTGTACTTCTCTCCTGACTTTACCCATACATGCTGATGACGACTTGAACCAAAAGCTTTATTTGGATTCATCGTGTCTTAAGACCTGTTTCCTCTGGTTTTCAGTCCAGTTCTTGTGTAATTTGGCATACCTCAGCTTTTTTTTTGTTTGTTTTTTGCCATGTTTCCTGTCTTTAAGAATGGCTTCTTGACAAGCACCCTTCCACTGAGACATTTCTCAGGAGGCTTTGGTGAACAGTAGCTATGTCAGGGGCTCGCTGCATCCCTCAGGTCCTGAGTCAAGGGTATGACTTTAAGATACTAGATAATCAAGACTTTTGCACAGTACTACATTTGTCTCAATCTGTGGATATTTCCATCATAGGTAGTCAAAGCATGCCATGAGTTAGCCTTGCTGAGTCTTTGAAAAATAAAATGTAAATAAGCATTTGTCTGTAAGCATGACTAAACTGCATTGTCTCCTATTATGAGTCAAACTTGTTTTAGCTAACACAGAACTGATTTTCCTGTTATGAGCCATACAGTATGACAGGTCATGAGGTTACTTTTAGTCACCCCTGCACTTTTATAAATGAAAAATGTGTTGTCTGGCAACAGCATCTCCCTTAAAAAAAATAGGTCATTGTTCTCTCCATATTGTTTCCTCCCAGCAGGGGAGCTTCCGCGAATAACACTATCTCTTTCAGATAGCACTAGCCCCAGCTGAAAGGTGAAGACGGAATATTGTGTTTTGGAGAATAGCATCAATGCCTTTGGCCTTGGCCTCATTCTACCACAGCATCTTATGGGAATGGACCAGCTTGCTTCTTGTTTACTCGCTCTTTGTTTTCCCTCCGCATGCCAAATCCATTGAATCTGACAATAAAGCGGGAATATAAATGCTTGAATATTGATCGAACACTGCCTCTGAGCGAGTAATACTGTTGCCTCTGTGTGTCAGCTCTTTTTTGTGATATCTTCATTCTGTCATCTTGACTCTCCCCTCCTCTCTTCAAATCCCGACTCGAGTCAGATTAATGAGGTTTACATAAATTATCAGAACCTATCAGGCATCCATTCAGTCCTTCAGTGTGTGTGTGTGTGTGTGTGTGTGTGTAAAGGAAAGAGAAAAAAGTGCAGATACTTTCACTGTTTCATGTTTTTCTGTGGTGAACAGCTTTTTTTGTTGTTTTGTTTTTTCTCTATTTTTTTTTTAAAGTGGGTCTGTGTCTCTGTACGTGCGTGTCCATGTGTGCACATGTGTGACTATGCATGTTCTGAGTAATGGGCTTTGTGCATCCTCTCTTGCTGACGGCCAGGATGTATCCATGGCAACGGCAGGTCGATCATAGCTGTAAGCGGAGCTGGTGAGAGGAACTTGAAAGGGAGCATTAAAACCTCTCTTCTCATCTGCCCTGCGCTCTTCTCACTCTGACAATGGCGAAATACATGGCCTTGTTGAAATCCCACCCCAGGGGTATATACTGGAGCAGTGACAGTGAACACTCATATCTCAACACTGCCACCTTTTGACCTGATGCAAAAAATGTATGGAAATGTTTGTGTTTTGTTTTCCCGCTTCTGTCTGGGAGCCCCAGGGTTCATTTGTGGGAACATACAGATGGTTTTCCCGAAAACTAAAATCTAAATAAGCAAAATCCTTCCAGATGGAGCATTTCTTTAGAAACATCACACACAGGAGAAAGGAGGAAATGGGGAGGAATCCAAGCTGAATTGTGGCCCATCTATTGGCCCACCAGTGCACCCAGTGTTAGATAAGTTTTTTTTTTTTACTTTATTCAGAAATTTTACTGGAGCGTTGTCACATTTCTGTGACATTTCATGCGAGATTTCTGTTTCAAAAGGCGTGAGCAATTTGCTGTTGATTTTAAAAGCCTACAGCTGCATTTTATGTCTATGAAAATGTGTGGTTGTTTCACTGAATGCTATAGTTTTGCACCCCTTTTCCATCAGTTCCATCAAGTTTAATTTGGGGAGCAATTCTGTTGAGTTAAAACACCACAAAAGGAAAGAAATCATATGATTCTTTCTGATCCAGGGAATGGCATTTATATAAACTGCAGAGGACAAATAAAAAAGAACTTTGGGCTTCACAGCTGGTGTCTTCTCTCTCTCGAAATATTGCCTAACAAGTTTCTTGATGTTTTGTCATTGCATCTTCAACTCTGAGGAATGCCTACAGGATAAGATGTGCTGCTGTTGCCCCCTAGTGGACGTCATGAACATAATTAGACAGCAAAGCCTAGCAGGGAAGGAATGAGAGGGAATAAAAGGAGAGACAAATGATGAAAAAATGGAGCCAGACAATCAAAATTTATCTGTTTTGAGGAAAGCATAGCTGCCAAAACAAGCACAGATTTATTGTAACCCTTTCTACATCAATATATCCACACTGACAGTGTAATTAAAATATTTTTGGCACACCGGACATGGACTCACTCAACTTATTTCATCCAGGCGGTCACTGCACTGCTTTTGCACAGTTTAATTTTCTCCACAGCAGTTTCACAACTTACCATGTTGTGCCAAATCTGAGACGTTAGTGTTTGTGAATATTCATGCTGTAGCGCCTCACTGAAGGCCCGGGGACTGCAGCTGGGGGAGCTCCGTGACCTTCTTGTTAGGTCAGGCTGGATGCCGGAGGGTATCTTGTGATCACTAATAAATATGCAAGAACCACAGCCCATCAGACTCTGCTATGTCAAACAACCTCCAGCATAAAGCTGCAACTCTTTTTTTTTTTGTTGTTGTTTGCTCTCTTATCAGCAGCAGCTTTTTTTATGTGTGTGATAGACAAGTCTGCACAGCGGCATTAGGTAATGTTTCTTATTCACACTGTTATTTAATATTAGCCTTTCCCCCACTTGAAAAACACAGGCACATTATGGTAAAGCACTTCACAACGGATCAGTTGAGGTAATGTGTTTTCCATTGGTTTTGCAGGGTTAATGTAGCTATTCCTTTGAAGCATTCTGTGCCATCATTAGGTGTAGGTTTTTATTGCAAAGTGTGCTGTCATCCTCCTAAATGCATCTACCATTTCATTTTCTGGCACCGACATGTTTCTGAAAATAATCTCAGTTGTCTAATAGAGGTGGATCAATACGGATGGATCAGTTTCATACACTTCCTTTTCATATCACAACCAACACCACCTCTGGGAACCTGCATTTATCACCATATTCAATAACGAGGGCCTCCATTTGAGATTATTTTCTCTCTCTTCACTACTTCCATATTTGCTTTCAGTTAATCTGCTTTCCACAGAACTGCTTGCAGCTATGTGGGGGTATGTAATTTGAGCAAGATCTGTTGATAGAATAAGCCATTAGATTGAAATAACAATGGGCAAATGGAAGTCTTGATTAAATTCCTTGACTTCTCTCCTTGGTGTTTGCACTGGTGTTTGCTAATTTCTTAAGGAGGAATCGGGCACAAACTCCCTGCCTCCTCTCTCTAAATGTCCTTAAAGGAACATTTACACATTACTGGCATCGTTCCTTTCTCTTTTTCTAATCTTTATTTGGTCTAAAACTCATCACAAGAGCAGATCTTTCTGTGAAACCTCTGCCTTGTATATTCGAATGAGGGACTCTTTGCTTAGCTGTAGTCGCGGAGTATCAATAACACCCAGGTATTATTTGCATTTGATTACACAACTGTGCTGAGATCATTTTATTTTCAGAGGATGAGTGATCTCAGTCCGAACAGTGCAATCAGCAGAAATTTATCAGCCTATTCAGTGCTTTTAGCTCTTACATTTTCTCTCTCCCACTGCACCAACACTTCCCTTTTTTTTCCTGTAAATGGTGAAACTCTTCCCCGGGACAATGACCTGTAGCTGGGCCCAGTGGGAGTATTCTGTGTCCTGTACTTCTCGAGGCCTCACCTTCCTTAGCCCCCTCCTCCATCCTCTTCTTCTTCTCTCTTTGGAAATTGCTCTAAGGGTTGGATCTGCCCCCAAGGCAAAAGGACAAACCCAGGCAAGGCATCTCAGTCCATCTCAGAATGGGTGTGGATTTCCGAAACCACAGTGCCTGTATTGCTTGTTCCCTTTGATTCAGACGAGGGTTTGACTTTGTTTGGGACTGTATACGTCCTCTTGGCTCCATATTTCTTGCATCAGTAGCCAGATTACAAATACTTCTCTTTTCATATAATTTTATCGCTTCAATATTTTCTTTTTTGTTTTTTTAAGACTGGACTTCTCACTTCAGGTTAAGTGATTCATTGCTTTCACCATGCCGCTCCGTATTATGTGCACCATCTCCTTTTCTGCTGATGACGAGCCTAGCAGGGGATATGGTAGAGATGATTTTGATGACCACTGTAAGCGGGTAAAGAAGCATCATGGCGATGGAGACTCACAGGAATACCTGGATGGGTGTAGTCAGGTAGACGATTACACTGAGGAGGAGGACAATGCTAGCGATGTAGATGATCTGGCCACTTTCTTTGGCAATTGCTCGCTTCACGGAGCCAATCACGTGTTTGCTGAGGACAAGAAGTTTGGAATTCGCCAGGGTTTGTGGGCGGTGGTCTTCACCATGGCCCTGTCCGCTTTCTTGCTACAGGTAGTTGACAGGGTAATGTACTATCTATCATATGATCACATCACAATGCTTGATGAAAGAGAAGCAAAGAATATGACCTTTCCTGCTGTAACTATATGTAACTACAACTTTGTACGAAAGTCTCAAATGAGCTACAGCGATCTGATCTTTATGGGACCCCTTCTGGGCTTTGAAGAAGGCATGGCACCGGGATTTCCCCTGGCCCCAGAGCCGGACCGCCCGCTGGGCTCTCGCTTCAGCATGGATGAGTTCTACAACCGCACTCGACACCGCATGGACGAAATGCTGCTGGAATGTAACTTCAGAGGTAAAGACTGTGACCCCGACAGCTTCAGAGAGGTAATTTAAACCAAGACCCCCGAGGCAAGAAATGTTTTATAAATAGTTTCAAAATGTTCAATCTTTTTGGGTACCAGCATGTTCTGAAATGGAAATAATCAGTGAAAGTTTGTACTTCATATTTTTCATATATTTGCAGGGTATTCTATCTATATGCATCTGACAGACTTGATATTGGTTAATTGTCGATATTGTATCACAGGATGTTAAACTGAAATGTGGTTCAAGAATTGTGGAGCGAAAAAGACCAGCGGATTTCATCAAATACGTCTGGTAGTGTTTATTTTGATCAATTCAGGAAAACCTGCTACTGTAAACTGTTACGCCAGGAGAAGAGTTCTCACTGAGGAGGATGTCGTAGAAATAACTTAATTAGAAGAGCGTGTCTATTTATTGCAGTGAGGTAATTCAGTTACTTAAATCCTAAGCCATTGCTGTAAATAAAAAGGATTTTCCAAGTCAGCGTGTCTGCCTTAATAAAAGTCTGTTGTACGTTTAAAAAAAAAAAAAAAGAAGAGGAGACATGAGCAAGTCCTATTACTTAGAGTGGCATACTTGGCATGCAGCTGTTGTTAATGAATTAAAGAGGCACTTTGGGCATCATTGTTTTGCCCAGAGGAACCGTCAGGGCAGCATCTTGCTAGACATGAATTCCCTGAATTTTTGGATTTGTGGCTGCTGCCCTTTGTGTTCCCTCGTGTGTGCACACAAGCCGAATACTGAATTGCCAAGTAGTGTTGACGTTATCCAGCTACTGGTCTATTGATTTGCTCGACCTTTGCGCAGTTATGGATAGGTATGTGTGGACTGCTAATGGATGTACTAGACTTACATGACAGGCAATTACTTTATTGCGTAAATGCATGTCCATGACACATTTTTCCCATTTTATTTAACCTGATTGTAATGTGATGCTTTTGTTAATGCGCTATTTGTTTTAATCGTTAATTCTGAAAATACTTTAACAGTGCTGTGCCTTGAGAATTTGTGCCAACCATACATTTTTATTGCAATATACAAATGCAGTGGAAGTATTTAATGGATGTTAATTTACCATATCTTACCTTGTATGCATTTGTTTACCAATACAGAGGCAAAATCGTTTTACAAAAGAAAGTTTCCATCAAATGGATTCCAAACCTTTGCACGCAGTTGTTACAGTGTGACACGTTAAAGGCCCTGAGGGATAGTGAGGAGAATTAGAAAGGCGGGGAAGGAGGGAACAGATCGCTGTTCATGTAGAACTGATGATACTGTATGTCTGATGGCAGAGACGCTCTGTTGCACAGATGTCACCACAGGTGTGCTTTCAAATTTTGGCTTGCCCCTTGGATTTGCCTTGGACACAAAATGTTTGAAAAGTACTCATTTTACTTATTAGTCAATTAAAGTTATTCACCAGTGTGTGTTAATTATTAAATTGTGAGTTTTTGTTGCAAAGAAAATAATCTGCAGGTCACTTAACACTCAAAACTAATAATCAGTAGCAGCACTTCCCTCAGATATGACCTCATCAACAAAAATATGACTGTGTACAGATAAAATGTAACAAGCACGTTCTTTTGTCACAGTGAAGAATAAAAAGTAGAGAAAAGCAGAGCGACGTGAAAATGAAGATTAAATGGCTCTCTTAACAGGTGTCATTTGTTTTTGTTTTTTCAATATGAGTATCACATCATCAACCCTGACAGCAGCTCTGACATGATGGGGTTATCTGTTTTTAGATGTGGAGAGCTGTACAGGGCTGAATCCTGTCAGCCAGAACTCACAATCCAGTTAAAAATCAGGGTCTTGAACGGTAAAGACGTGGTGGCAAAAGTGGATAAATAAAAGGCAGAGAATGCTTTTTTTTTTTTTTGCACCAGAGCAAATCCTCAACTGGAGGGGCAAATAATAAATTAGAGTTTCTTAAGTGCAGTGTGTGCAATCAAAAGGAAATTACTGATCCTG
>VUQK01044453.1:0-11683 GCA_015106715.1 Bujurquina vittata
TGTGGTTTAAGTGTCTTGCCCAAGGACACAACGCAGCGCAGGGACAGGGCTCGAACCTGCAACCTTCCGGTTGAAAGGCAAGCCCTACCCACTGCGCCACTGCCACTAGTAAAGACTAGGGCTGGACGATATGGACCAAAAATATCACGATATTTTTAGCTGAATGGCGAAATACGATTATATATACACACACGATACATTTTTTCTTCCCAAAAAGGTATAAACAAAAAAGACACTTCTGAGTCACATGGGCACTTTTGTTTCCCCCAATTCAGTTGTAGATGTACATGAGAAATTGCTCAAAAATAAACCATTGGCATATTTAAATAATGCTTCTCAAATAAATTAATGCCTTTCTCCTCCATAACAAAAACACTCACAGCTCTGCTATTAAAATGTAAACAGAAAAGATACTGAACAAAAACAGCAAAAGTGTCTGAAAAGCCGCTAAATCTAGCAACGTTGTCAGAAAGTTAACCCTGCAGGACCCATGTGAGCAAAATCCGCTGCATGGGGATGTAATTACGCCGTGAAATTAGCATATCAAGATATAATTTATTTTCCCGGGCAACATTTTACCGGTATCATCGTGAACGATATGATATGGCCCACCCCTAGTAAAGACACATACCTGCCAATTACTGCAGAGTAAGAAGAAAATGTTCATTTAAGACTGAAGCACCACTTTCACCAAACTCAGATTTGTCACGAAGCCATTAAAATGCTCCAAGAGGCACCAACAGCACAAACTCAGCAGAGAGGTCCGGTTTGGTGACTCCAACCCTCGGAGTTGTTAAGGGGTCTTTTATTTACCCAATATCGGATTGATGGATATTTTGTAAAGTTAGTTGCTTGTGCTGGTGCATTTAGTTTTGTATGGTCTATATAGCACATCTGTGGTTACTCGTGCTTTTTGTGGAGCGCACAATGCTTCAACCTGGACTAAAATGTGTTATATAAAGTTTTACTTGCTAAGTGTGATGACATCTGTATGAAGACTGCTCGTGTGCCATCGTCCCACAGGAGAAAGGCCGACCTGCCTGTGTTGGCCTACATACTTGTGACTCACTCAAATCAGCCACCAGGATGTGAGCCAAAGAAGACCGGACAAATCATTTTTAGGTCAGTTTATCCACGCTCCTTTTTTTGGTCTCAACCTGCACTTTCACAGTAATTAAGGCTGCTCACGCTGTCCGACCTCCTGGGAGAGACGTCAACACATGCTCAGGTTTCACAGTTTAATGTTTATGATCTTGTTCCTTGTTGTTAATCTTCATGCAATTGCTGCTGCTGTGCAAAACCCATGAAGCCCATTTTTCTTCCAAGCAATTTATAAACCGGAGTAACTGACCTGTGTACATCAGTGTTCTCTCCAGTGGCACATACAGCAGCCATCAAAAAAAAAAAATGCAGCATGCAAACCATTTACTTAGCACTAAAAAGCCTTCAGTTCTGGGTACTCCCAGAGAGCACTCACCCAAACAGCACCTAGGCTGATTATTTGGCCCCCCAAGACTAATTCTTAGGCCCCTCTGTACTATAACCTTGGCATTAGTTACCAGAAAAAACTAAGCACCATCCCCTTCCTGTTTGTTGAGCCTCAATTTCCCTGCAAGACTACACAGAGGGTTGCAGACAGAACTGCACACTGAAAATGAGGTTCAACAAGCTGCCCCAATCTTAAAGTTGGTGCTGTCATTTTTTTTAGCCACTGCACTGTGCAAACTGCAGTCATTTCATTACAGGCGTCTTTAAAACGAGTGTACGGTATAACTGGTCATCTTATTCCTACAAAAACAAAAGCAGTGAAACAAAACTGAAGCGAGTTGGTGCAGCAGAGTGTTCATCGAAGACCCGTCTACTTACGGCAGATTTCCAAGCTCTCATCAGACCCGTCTTCACAGTCTGGCTCCCCATCGCAGTGCCACCGCTTCGGGACACACTGGCCATTGCGACACACAAAGTCCAACTCTGCACAAGTCTTTTTAACTGGAATAAGAGGGGAAAAAAAAAAAAGAGGGGAAGACAGTTTTAATGAAACGCCTCACATTACAAAGAGAAAAAACATATGGAGGGAAAGACCGAAGCCATAACAGCACATTTCATGAATATGAACTCTATTTTTTGCTCTTAAAAAGGCCACAAGTTTACAACCTGTTCCAATTAAGCAAAACTCAAACACTACATTTGCATTCAGAATGCATTCAATACAGTCTTCTGGAGGTTTGAGTGCCTCACTTATTTTCCATCAAAGTAAGATCAAACAAAAGTTATATTTCAGTCAGGACTGCTGTGATGTACAAAAGTAATTTATATATTTGGCTGCACTTCTGTTCTGGGACCTCCAACCTTCAACACAAACAGAGCTTGTATCAGCGACAGTCATGAAAAAGAAAAAGAGGAACAGCTCTCACTCTGCTCCAGCTTTGCAGGTTTATTGCACCACAAAGACAGCTGCTCTTCAGGCAGCATATACAGTGATGCCATCTTCTATTAAAAAGATATTTTTTGACCCATCTTACTGACACTGGACACACGTGTATCCAACTGTTTGGCGTGGATATATGTTTACCTTTATAGTTTATAAAACAAGCAGTGTCATTAAGTCACACGTGTGACATAAAAAGCAAGAGCTGGGGTGGCGGTGGGCTCCAGGGGGGCTGGCAGCCCATGGTAACAGAAACGACAAAGCAGCTGGCTTAGGTGTGCATCTGCAACCACAGTGGGCTTCAAATGAAAGTGATAAAACCTAACCATAAGGAGTAATTAATGAAGTGGACAGGAATTAGCTTCAATATATATTTACTACAGTAATACAATGGATAAAGTGGTTCAGTGCTGTGCTGGACAGCCTATCAAGCTAAAGGGAGTGCTTTAAAACTTTTAGTCCATTTATGAGTGCAAATTCCTGCAAGCCTGAATCACTCAGTAAATCAAAGCAGAGTGAAATTCCAGGAGCAAATTGGGAGGATCAAATATTAAAGTTTACGTATCCTTTTACCATGTTAATGATCTGGTTTTGCCTTAGATTTTTTACAGCCTCACCTGCAAAGTGTCTGCAACAGAAAACTTATTTTAATTAATTCTTACATTATGCAAGTGCAAGTCAAAGAAGCCAACAAGTCCGAGATGGGATATTTGGGGGTGGAGGTTAATTTCTCAGGGTCTGTCAGGAAAAGACAAAGGGAAGGTTTCCAAGACACCACCACCATCTACACTGGATCCTGAAGAAACCCCTTCAGCCCTCTTCTCAATCTCTGACCAGAATACAAATACAGACTTAAGAACCAACCAACTCCAATTTGAGGCTCATGACAGCAGCCGGCCACAGCGGGACTCATTACCAAGCTCTTCTTTTATTAATTAAATCTGGATTCTCATCTTTCACGCATCTGTGAGCCTCAGTTCAGTCTGGGCTGAAAGTAAAACAGCTCTGATCTCCCAAAGAGAATAACACGCTGAGACTCAAACAACAAAACGTCAGCAGCTGAGAGAGAGAGAGAGGGCGAAGAATCAGAAACTGAATGAAACTAATTTTTCATTTACAATTTACCATCACCGCCAGCAGAGCCACTGATCTGCTCCTGTCATGACTGGCACCGTCTAATATAATGTGCATTTCCACATAACCTGTTACATCAGAACAAGACCAGAATCATGTCCTCTGAAATCGAAAGAGGAAAACATTATTATTTTTTTTTTTTAAAGTTCTGTTTAGAACGTTTCATCTCTTCCAACTGTTGCATCAATCTTCCTCACTGAAATGCATCACGCAGTCGTGTCTTTGGGGCGTGCTGCTGTTTGTGAGGGTGACAACGGTAAGCAGAAACTAAGAGCAACGCTGCCAACATTAGCAACATTCAAGCCAGCTAACAAGGCATTGTTACTCTGGGTCATGGAGCGTTTTCTTCCTTTCAGTCTGGTCAAGTTGTGTTTTTCATCCCTTTTAAAAAAGCTACTCAAGCAGTAAATCAGTCAGTAACATCCACAGAGGAACCAACCCTGCCAAACAATGCTGGGAATTGAGCTTAGGCATTTAGAGGAAAGCTAAAGTGCAACACTATCATGACAATCCATTTGAAAAAAAGGGACAATCGTTTCATCTCAATTATCTTGGTTTAATTGTTGGAAGCCATAATTTCAATTAACTGCACAGCCCTATTTCCTCTCCACCTCCCTCACATCATCCCATGTTCTTTTTTTTCCCCATCCCTGCACCATCATATGACCCAGATAGATGAAGTACAGGACACACACACACACACAGCTGCAACTATATTTAGCTCTGCCTGCTCCGTGTGCCACCTTGACATCACCAGGTCATAATGTCCCAAGGGAACCTAGCAAAGCTCCTGATGGGGCTGAGCCAACATGGCAGGTTCTGAATGTCATGTGATTATAATCCATGTTCTGGAATGTTAAGAAAGGAGGAGCATAAGCCACCTACTCAATTCCATTTTAAAACTGGGGAATATGAAAAGAGCGGTGACAGACTGCATTTACCTGTATTTGCATCACAGACAGAAACATGTGTGGAAATCTGGAAGCCTGCTAGTATCAGTTTGTAATTTTAAGTAGGTAGGTTTTGATGCATACAGGTCAATGGCCCATGAGTGCAAAAGATGGCACACAAAAATGTAATAGCCATGCCACCAGACCTAATCTAACAAGCTTTTTAGTAGCTTTACCCATCAGTGAGCGACGAGCGTCTATAATTTAAGAGGTCAATTCAGTATGAAACCAGGACCGAGTCCATACATTCAGGAAAGGGTTGGATATCAGAACAGGGAGCTGTTTTGGTTACTCTGTTGCAGACCGACAGCTGGAGACGCCTCGACCGTGTAGTCATTTCTAAATCCTTCTTTGAAGTCTTATGCTTGGGGCACATACGTAATCGGGCCATTGTAATTCAGATCTCTGGCCAAGTCCATGCTATCAAAAACAGGCAGGCATGCAGACATCTGCGCGGACAATACTTGAGGAAATCTACGTGTAGTAGAGGTTTCACTGAAATCTTTTTTGCAAATCAGTTTCCACCCTCTCCTGATCATTATAAAGAATTCAGGTTGAAGACTCACACTGGCTTCACTTACACTTGGAGACTGCAGGTTTTATACCATATGGCCTAAATGTATCAAGTACCAAACAGAAACCTCCACTGCCATCAAGATGTATGAGATCCAAACATGCTACATTATGGAGAATTTATTGTACGTTTATGTCCAGCCATTAGACTACAGAGTGAAGGGTTACAGGCATGCAACATACACACACAACTCTACAACACATAACTGAACATGGATTCGAATGCCAATTGGCTGAGGAGTTGGAACAGGTAAGAGCAGCACAGACAGCAGCTGCAGAGGCTAGCTAAAGGACAAACCACAGGCAAAGTCGCTCACATACTGGTCGTTTGTGATACTGCCCCCTGGGGACAGGAAACAGCATTACACATGTAGAGTGTGATCTGCAAAGCTGTGAGATGCACTGCAAATTAATGTTAAATTCTGAGTCATTCTGAATTTAAAATTGCAATGAAGATATTAAGATTGTTTATGCCATAAAGTTATGACTAAGAACGAAGGCAGCAATTAGCAGGTGTAATCCTACACAGCTTCGTTAAAGACGCTGATTAATGTGCCTTAATTTCTTTACTGTAAGGTCATGACACTTAATAGGTAATGTGTCCGTAACATCTTGCAGCGCTCCACTGGTCTAAACAAATTTAGTGCCAAAATACTAGCAGTCCTCATTTAAAACAAAAAACCCTCAATCCAGCACCCTGTGATGTGACCTTTACAGATGCAGCTCAGATTCCACTTCCTGCTTAATTTACATATTGTTCACATTGGCAGGAAAACATGCTTAATTGCAAGCAAGAGAACTGTCGCTCAGTCGCCCACACTCCATCAAAGGCCACACAAACAGTGTAAATAATGCATTTCCAGCCCAGTTACAGCAGGAGAAACTGAACAGAAGAGCCATGCAGACGAGCTCCAGGAAAACATGGACACGGGAATTTCAGGAGGTGAACAAGTGAGAACGCACATTTTGATTAGACTGATGATTTTACAACAACGGTGTGTTCATCCATCTGCAGTTTGACTTTTATACCATCTGTGGCTCTCAACGCAAAGCTCATTTCTAAAAAATGTGTCACCAACATGTTTAAAGGCTCAGAGACTTCCCAAAGCAGATGGAAGTGCAGTTTGGGGGAGTAAACATGAGTAAATTAGAAATCTGGTCGGCGTGATCTGCAATTGTGGCATTACCACCAAATTCCTACTTCAAGGAAGTCAGTACATGATCTCTAAATACAAAAAGAGCAATTCTGATCATTTCGTGCCCACCCTCCCGCCCAGCTCACCACCTGTTCCAGTATAGACATACATCACTGACCAAGGACAAACCAATTTCTGCTCCCACTCCGCTGCCGATTAGTGTCACTCCACAGAGCCCGTATGTAACAGTTTTGAGCCATGTGATTGATTAATGCATGTTGTGCCTACATGTTTACATTTCTGATGGAACTGTGCCGTCAGAATCTGTACAGCAACTAAAACCAAAAATCACTTTCGCTGCGTCGCTACAGAAGTGAACTGAGAAGTGACATCCGGGGCACTAGCAGGCACTTCCATCAGCGGGATGGCATGTGGGAGTGGGTCAAAATAAACTCCAGTGTATGCTCAGTGATAAAAGAACATGTCAACTATATTTGGCTCTAGCATGTATTTTTATACATTTCCCAACAACACTGGAGCTCTACAGCAGAGCAGTATGAGATGCAGTCCACCAGGCTCCAGATATACAAACAGGATTTAGCAACACTTTCACCTCATTGTTGTTAGGGTGCAGCAATATTTGGACAGATAGAATTTTCAGATGTATGGCTCTATATGCCAGCAGAAATGTTCAGGGTTCTAGCCAGCGGCTGAACGCCCGGCGCTGTGCCATGCTGAGGTCATCCTGCACTGGGCCGAGAATTTCACCGGTTTGCTATTGGACCTCCATCACTGCAATTAACAAGCAGCTGCGCACTCCGGCCTGTTATAATCAGACTCTTACTTCCTCTCACTAGATTGCTGCACTATAGTATTTCACTACAACTTGCAATCTACCACCGGGTATGACCAATTTCACCCGATTCTGTGATGGTCCTCTTCACCCTTTATTTCCCAGGTCTCCAGACAGCAAAATGGCAACCAGCGTGGACGTGAGGAGGAAGAAGAGGAAAAAGGAGCTCAAAAGGATAATTTTAGGCTTCTACTAAGCATAAAATCCCGGGAGCTGTGAGGCCTCGTCATGCCAACAACGGGATGGATATTTGAGCGTAGTGAGTACTTTTTGCAGCTGATTGGATCGATAAGACACCTGGATTATAATGTTTTTGTTGTGTGCCCTTTTTATACGACTTCTACAAACCCACTACTGGAAGGAAATAACACTCTGGGACATGCTGAAGTCATGATACGCAAGTGTAACTCTTCTGGTTTATATACACAAAAAAAATTATTGATCCAATAAAGGCCTGAATTAGTGTTCTGCATCCGTCCTACGTACGTAACTGGAAAATCCCCTCTGAACCCTACGCTGTAACATACCACATGCCCCTGTGGTGTAGCCTTCATTGTAGGTGTACACAGTAAACGTAGTTGCACAGACCTGATTTATTTGGTAGTAATATGCAGTGTAAACAGCATTACTGATCACTAGAAGGATAATGCCTACATGAAAAACAAGGCTGCAACTGCAGCTTGTTCATTACTCTAATATACTCTGTATAAAATCAGCAGAGCTCCATTGGCCTCTTTCAGGAAACTTAACAGCTATTCAAGATTTATGAGCACCAAACCCAACATTACCAGCTCAGCTTCCCTCACAACACCAGAGCAATACAGACAAAAGTGTGCAGGTATACAACTATGATGCTACCTGACACACAGACCCAATCCAGCATTATAAATGAAGCCACAGGCCGCAGCAATAAATTCTCAGTACAGATGAGGTAGCCACAATGACTGCTGTTAGCAAAGTCACACTGTGAAGTTTCGAGTTGAGTGCATTCACCATCTTTGATGCCAATGGGGGCTATAATTTACAAAATGATCTCAGCGTAAGCTTGGAAATAAGGACTCGAGACAGTAAAGTGTTTATCAAGGTCACAGAGCAAGGGAGCCAAGGGCTGTTTCAGAGACGTCTGTACAAATGGACGTCTTCACAGTCCTTGCTCTTCTACACTGAGTCTCCTTTCATAGGCAGATGCCACATTTATCTTTTATAGTCTACGATGGAGTTGGTACATTCTGAAAATATTCTTTTTTTTAACCCTGAAATTCCTTCAGAACAGGCAGTCAAGTGAAGAGCCCTCTCCGGGAGGCAAGCAGATCATTATCCAAGTCTACAAGAAAGACTTCACAAGAGCAGAGTTCACCACAGGGTGCGAACCAGTTAGTTTAAAAAATAAGAAGCCCTTTGCCAACCTGCCAGACACAATTTATGTTTAAAAAAAAAAAAAAGTTCACCTTTAAAACTGCACTGATTTTGGGGTACGATATGACGCATACAACAGCCTCCTTAACGTACGGGCATGCCTAAAATATTACAGAGAAGCTTAACTTCTGCTGTGCATCAGAACACTTTTGGCCCAATGCCTCACAGTACAGGAAGATAATGACCCAAAGCATCCTGCAGCTAAAGCAGAGGAGCATTCTGAACTGGCCAAGTCAATCGCCTGATCCTAACTGATCCCAGTCAAGCTGCATTTCACAAAACAAAGGTTACTAAAGTACAAAGAAAGGAAAGCCCATCAATACAGTCATGTCCGCTGGACTCTGAGCCCCGTGCAGTTTGGAGACCGGAGAAAAAAAAAAATGAATACATTGTTCAACTCCATGACTTAAAGCCTGGAGTCTGCACTTGAACTCCATCCTGATCATTTCCAAATTACATTTCTTTAAATATCCAAGGGTCTGATGACCTGAATGTTTTGAAGGCCACAGTATAATTACTGTATTATAGTGTGCAACATTTGGAAACAATTTAGTTTGGATTTTTTACTTTGATGCTTCTTAAATGAACCGGCCCACTCCTTTGTAGTGATCTCTCGTTTTGTGCATGCTTTGTCCCTCGCACTGTCAAGCTGTTGGCAGCGTGCATCCCTGTGTGACAGCACAGCGTTTTCCTCACCGCACGAGTTCTCGTCGCTGCCGTCGGTGCAGTCCTCGTCTCCGTCACACTGCCACACGGACGGGATGCAGCGACCGTTTCCACACTGAAACTGACTTGCTTCACATTCCGTCTTTGTACCTACAGGGGAAGAAAGACAGGGCGTATGAGGAAAAACTCATTACAGTCCCAAATGTTTCCATAACCAACATTTAGTGTCTGGTATACAATTTATATTTTGTCTAGCTCCAGCAGGGCTCACTTGCTTTAAAACCTAAACTGACAGGAGCGCCACAACAACCCGACTGGAGAACTGGGAGAAAAAAAAAACTCAACCATCTCTAGCTGGGCAAGTCACACACAGTGAACTGAACAGGAAAAATAACCCTTTAATAACTGAGCACTTACAGAAATAAGCAACCGAAAATGCAACATTAGCACTTCATGGAGAAATAAAGTTCAGTGTCTTAATGTCTGCTGGGAAACATTTGTTCAACTGTGAACTCAAATAGTTGTCGGGGCTTCGCAGTTAACGGTTTACTTTCAGTAAAACAAAAAAAATTTGGCTCAGTGATTAAAATAAATGAGTGCATTTCATTTTGTCCTCAAGTTTTCAAATGTATTCCCAACCAGGATGAGGCATTTTTCAGTTTCTTCACATTTAGTTACAATTTAATAAAATTTTAAAAAAGTGCAAAGACGCCCAATCTTAAAGGACACCAAGGCATGGTACTTGCAATGGGTCGTTTTCCTTCATTTTCAATGCTGTAGACCAAACAAATACTTGCAAGCATTGAGTTGAGTCCTCCTTACAGAATTTGAGACACAGGCGTACCAACTGCCACCCAGATATATGCAGCGACCAATATGAAATAGATGTTAGATTCAACTCTTTGTCATTGTGCACACAATGAAATCATCGCTCCGGATCACTCATCCAGAGACGAGCATGTGCGGTAATGCAGCCAGAGACCGGTGCTACCTTTAAGCAATGTGGTTTAAGTGTCTTGCCCAAGGACACCGCAGCGCAGGGACAGGGGCTTGAACCGGCAACCGACTGGCTGCCAGGTGAGCGCCTACCCACTGAACTAATGCCAACATTCACAACCAATTTAATAGTGGATAGTCTGGGGCCTTCTTGGCTAGTCAAAAGGGAAAGATTTAACCAAGGGTTAGAGTCCCTTAGAAACATGACATTTTATTCAACAGTTGACCAGGAATCACTAAAGGAAGCATGCTTCAACTTTAATCAAACAAACAGACTCCCTGCCTCAACTATAGGCAGACAGGTTGTTCTTACATGCTTGGACAGTGGCTGCAAACTAGCCAACCACTGGTTTATTGGCCAGGTTATGTTGGGTTTTTGATAACATTCTGCTGCTTCCCTGAGGCGATTTCGTCCCCACACTGGGCTGAAACTGGCAGTTAGTCCTTCTGTCCCAGAGGACGACTAACCAGAACCTGCGGCAGGTGGAGTCCAGGTTCTGGGCTCACAGGACCACCGTCCCCAGTGGCACTCCAAGAAGCAGCTGATACTGCAGTTTGCTGGAGGCACAACAGTATGATGACAGGCCAGTGGAGACTAAACAGCCAAGAATCACATGTTTATCACATCAATAATTAACCTGGACCTGAATAAGAGAAAAATAGAAGGGAACTGAACCAGAAAAACTAAACCTTTCAAAAGGAAAAAAAAAAGTCCAATACGAGTTTCAAAAGCCTCCTACACACCATCCTAAACTGACATCAGGAAAGCACCGATTTCCAGTCTGTTGTACTAGAGCAGCAACAACTCCAGGTCTTAAAATATCACAGTCTGACCTTGCTTTAGTGTAGACCGTGACCAGGTGGGTAACTGGAGCACATGATTAAAAGAAGCCCAGAGAAGTCACAGTTCCAACTGAATCAGTGCACCACTGAGAGGTCAATTACATTCAAAAAAAATAAAGTATCGAAAAAAGTTTTCCTGTTAAAACTTAGGATGTGAGAAAAACATCAAAAGAACTGGGGGAATTATATCCTTGTCAGGGTGGGAAGAACCTCTAAAAACTGCAGTCAGTCACTGAAACACCATCTGAAGGATATTTAAGTGGGTCAGCAGCAGCTCCTCTAGAGAGAAAAAACACCCCACACTGATTTGAACCTGAACAGCTTCGGGCCTTTTAGCTGAAGCTGTAACACTTAATTCAAGATCTGCATGAATGAAACTGCCAGAGTTTCAGAGTAAGTGGTGGTAGTTTGATCACAGGCCTAGAACGCTTTGCATCAGACAAGTTTTGTACCGTCAACTTGAACACATCACTGCTGCCATTAAAACCATAAACCCAGCTGTGTATAGAGCATCAAGAAGGGCACGACAATTCTGTGTTATGTGAGCCTGCAGAGTTTGAACTGGACCTCATTTCCACTCCACTGGACTCATGCACAATTTAGTGTTCCTGATTGTTCACTGGAGAAATTTAAAAAAAAAAAAAAAAAAAATTTTTTTGGTAAATCGGGTCCATTTTCTCCTGTGCCC
>VUQK01044453.1:20538-39188 GCA_015106715.1 Bujurquina vittata
GGCTTCAGCACACTGTTAACCCCTTACTGCCCGCACGAGATAATATAACAATAAAGTAGCAGGAAACGCCGCAAAAGAAAACTGCGGGAGCTGTGCATCAAAACACTGTCAAAGCAGTTATATCTGAAATAAATCATTAAGGGAAATTTCTCTACTTAAACATACAGCATGGATGTATTCTTGCATATACTTGCTTGCATATTAAACATGTAAGCATTCTTAAGGGCGACCGGGAGAGCAAAACTGTATTTGTGTATCGTCTCGCATGAAGAGGTAAATTAACGGTTTTTAATTGTAAGTTCTTTCCGTGAAACCGCATAATTAAAAGTGCATATTCTGATTGGTGTGACACGTAGGTGGGTGGAGCATCAAACAGGAAGAAGTTAGAGTGAAAGCTGTGAGAATGTCATCAGCCTAAAGTAGTGTCTGTCATAAAAGATAAGGAATAAACCCCTGATGAAAACACGAGTTCGATTTACTACTGCAAGAAAACCAGTGGGAAAAAAAAATGTTAATATGATGTCTGTTTATTTTATTAGGTCTCATTAACATTGATTTTTGGTGACAGGGACAGTTTGAGATGGTCTTCCACCATAAGCAAGAATATTTTAGATTCTAGATCAGGGTTTAGATCAAGATGCTGCTGTAATAAATAAATGAAATCTGTCAGCACAATTATAAATCCAAAGAAATATATGTGGAAGATTACAGTAAACATTCTGGTAGCTGATTGGCGAGACTGGCCTGTTATTATATAACATGAAGTTTTGGTTAATTGACAGAAAATGTAATTTTTTTAGACATTTCTGTAGATAGTAAAAATAATTTAATTGTATCTATTATTTAATCACTTTGGTGTTGTATGAAGGGCCGTGGTGGAGGTCCTTATCATTCCAGAAAGCTGTGAAACAAATGGAAATGTGCTTCCCATTTTCCAAAGCCATCCAGTGGGCCATATTGGTGTCTTTTTCTAGGCCAATTCTAGCCCCCGGGCCTTATGTTTGACACCCCCAGTCTAGCACAGTGGTTCTCTTAATCCACTGCTCCAATGCTGCGTGCCTGCAGACTCTGAATCACGGCACTAGCTGAATTTTGTGAGCTACTGCTAACCACAAACCTCTTTGGAGGATGGAGCTAGATATAGGTCACTGCGTGGTAAACATTTCCAGTGGTTAATGGGCAGTCTGGTGATTCTGGGCTCGCTTATTTTGCGTGTTGGCAGGCAGATAAGTGACTTAGAGCTGGAGGCTTGAAGACTGACATTAGTGGCGTGCCAGTGCTGAGCGCACATTCGGATGTTTGGGTGCGTGAATATCTCATGATCATGACCACGAAAGCTGGAATATTAAAACCTTTCCCAGCCACATTTAATTCACCCACAGGTTCATATGTGGAGTTTTTCATTTTCACTAAGCTATCACTCCTTTGGATCACTGAAGGGCCCTAAAGACTCAGCGAGCCTCTGTCTGTGGCACCATAATAGCCCTTTTTGTTGGAAAAGTCACAGAGCTCAGTTAAAGAGGCGATGGAAAACTTTTTCAGCCACCAACCCGCCCATGCACCGCTGTTGTTTTCCAGTTTAATGGTCCACTTGTACTGGAAAACAAACACGAAAGGCCATGAAGGCGCACAAAATGACTACAGAGACACATAGAAGGCTCTAAATGTCCAGTAGAAACAAAATGAGGACAAAGAGACATAAAACAGCTCCGTTACAAGTGCAGTGGCCTCAGCAGGAAATGACATTTGTGTCCTTTCAGCGAGAAATCAAAGTGCAACATTTTGCTGAACAGTGGCCCCTGTTGTAATGACAGCATAATGATATCAAATTTCCTGGCAGGACTCAAGCTCTTCAAATAGAAAATCAGTCTTTATCAATAAATTCTGACTTATGTATATACAACACTCCAATCCAAATATCAAAATACGAAAAGCAGGAAGTTACCTGATTTTACCTGTCGAGATTTTATATGTGAAATGCCTGGAGATCAAATGTTTCATCATTTTGGCAGTGTAAAAACTGAAATCACCTAAGCGCTTGAAAAGCACCATGTGTTGGTCTCACCGCCAGTCATTTTGTAAGAGCATATGTCTCATTTTTCAAATATTGAATAATAAATTCCGGAGCCAGATTCAGCTGTAAGGTTTTTTTTTCTTCCCTCCCTCAGTCTGCTGCTATTTCTCCCCCATTTTGATCAGCAGGCCTTTGGGATTTCCAGAGGGCTGCGTGGTGCCAGGTTTTATAAACTCTCAGAGTTCTTATCAGAGGATTGAACCTCATCCTTAGTGATGGCTGATGGCTGCTGATACACCCCTAGGCTCACTCTGTCCCAGATTTTTACATCCCCTGAAAACACACACACACAGACACAAACACACACACAGAGACACCACTGTATAATACTGTAACAGGAAGCGTTTCTCCCTGATTGTGTCTTCCTTGCTGTCGTCTCCCCACACACTGATTATAGATCTAAGGGGTTGGAACTCTAGTATGAGACACAACCTTGCACAACCTGCAACATTGTGCAGTAGAATTTCACAACTCTGGATACAATGCAACCTTTCTTCCACTCTGCGTGGTGATGATTAGCAGATTAGCTATTAAAAATAGCTCATTCCTATGGAATGCATGTTTGATTTGCCAGCTAGCTGTTTTACTTGCTTCCAGTCCAGAATGCAACCACCAAACTGGCCTTCGTCAATAGAAGCAGCGGTCTATATGCAATCAAAAATCACCATAACTCATTGAATTTTCATCTGATTTTTGAGATTTCGGCGTGTTACAGTTGTATTTATGATGCAGGATGCTTGCACGGCAATCACGTTTGAGCGGCAGCGTATACGTCACCGCAGATGGACAGATGTTGATGATGTTGACGCTGTTTCCAGGTGCAAGAGTAATCCAGTCAGATTGTTTCACAAAGCAAGAATTTACGGGGACTCTCACACACAACCATCTCAGTGGATGGTCGGTAAAAGAGAAAATATCCAGTGAGCAGCTGAAAATGCCTTGTTGCTGCCAGAGGTCAGAGGAGAATGGCCTGGCTGCTTCCAGCATTGTATACTGGGGAAAGTTGGTGATGTAATCCTCTGTTCAGTGATGCTTGTTCACAGTGGACATAGATGCTGCTTTTGTTCCTTTCAAATGGTCTGTCTTCCCGGTCCAAACTGCGAACTTTGGTATCCGCAGAGGATGGCAATTTACATCATCAACTTTCCATAGGATGATCTATGGATGGAATGTACCATGGATGTGAGCCACAGCTGGTTCAGCTGACCTTGGAGAGAGACCTCAGGAGCAAATGTCTGAATGAATGAAAGGCCATAGCCAAGCGAGGCAACGGGTGGAAAGGCAACAGGTACGTTTTCCACAGGGAGAGACTTCAGACATCTGGAACAGAGACAGGAATATTAGCACTGCTAAATCTCTTGAGAACACTAGAGACATCTTTTGGCTGCTCCCTTTAGGGGTCACCACAGCAGATCATCTGCCTCCATCTCACCCCATCCCAGCATCCTCCTCTGCAGGTCTTCCTCCACTACATCCATGAACTTCTTCTGAGGTCTTCCTAATTTCTTCCTGCTTGGCAGATCCATCTTCAGCATCCTTTGGCCAACATATCCACTATCCCTCCTCTGAATGTGTCCAAACCATCTCAGCCTTGCCTCTCTTGTCTCCAACCTGCTCAATCTGAGCTGTCCCTCTGATGTACTCATTTCTAATCTTGTCCATTCTGGTCACTCCCAAAGAAAATCTCAGCACCTTCAGCTCTGCCACCTCCACTCAGCTTTTTGTCAGTGCCACTGTCTCCAAACCATAGCAACAGATTTCATTTTGTAACTATTTTTTGATCAAGACAAGATGCTGAGAAAAGCCAGCAGCAATTCAGCATTGAAATGTTTGCAGTGTAGCGATGAAGGCCATTAAAATATGATCGTAGCACAAGCTGTGTTCAACTCCGCGCATGAGGGACGTTATTCCCCGCTGCTTAGTTTGGCATTTTTTTTTTTAAATTAGAGCATGAAGAAAGGAACAAAATTATGAATTTTATATAGAATTCCTGCAAAGACACAACTTACAAGATGCAACTTCTCTATCAGGGCTGGACGATTCATCTTCTCGAGGGGCTACATGAGACACTGGGACTGTTGTGGAGGGCTACACCAATAAGTACTGGTGCAGCCCTCCACAACAGTCCCAGCGTCTCATGTGGGCCCTTGAGAATATTAACTGCCCACCCCGGATCTACACAGTGCATTTCCAGATTGTTCTAATTAAGTCATGTTATTGGCATATTGACCTGTAAATACAGCAATTAGTCAGTGTTGGGAAGGTCGCAGCAGTGAGAAAGGTGAGAAATTTTTAAAAGGTAGGCAGCTTCAGACGCTTCTTTAAACCAGAGCCCAGGAGGCTTTTCTTTATTTTTTTAATATTTTAATCTTATCATGGGAAAAAAATATGACCCTGTTCTTTGTGTTCAAATCCAGCAAAGAAACAGCATTTATTAAGCAGAGGGATGCACACAGCCTACAGATATCAATGCTTCCTCAGACCAAACAGCTTTATCCTCATCTCCCCAGGAAGCAGCGGGAGCTCACCACTGGCTGAAAGCAGACATTTAATCATGGCCAGATCTGGGCCAGGTTTCTGACGATGCTTGTTACCAAAGGGGGAGCTTCTTTATCTCTCTGAGAAAGCAAAAGGCGGCAGACTCTCTTTAGGATTTTGTTTTTCTCTACTGAGCCTTCAGAGAAAGCGATGGAGAAGCGAGAGCGGGCTCTGCCGCGATCTAATGCCGCACCAGAATGATTGATCTCGGCACTTGAAGCTAAATATAAAAACCAAAAGATTTGGAAACGGAAATCTTGAGAGAGAGAATTGGAAATCAGGGGCTCGCTCAGGCTCAGAACGTGAATACAAGGCTCAGATTAACCCATTATTATTGGTTAATGTGAACATTTGTAAGTCGTGCCAGGTTAAATGTTTATAATAAAAAACAAAATGTGCCAAACATGTTCTGAACACACAGGGGCTAAAAGAACGGCGGGAAGAGCAGCATGTAAAAAGATTAATTCAAAAAGAAATTCCCCTCAACTTTGTTTGTATCTGGAAGTGGATCATTTAAAAAAAAATGAACATTATTTATAACTATATTCTTGCCATCTGCACGTACAGTGCTGTGATCTGTGCATCTTTATTTCTCGTTTTTCTTCCGGGGCTGCTTTGCTGCTTCTGGACCTGCATGACTCTACCAGAACATCCTGAAGGAGAATTTCTCATATCTTCCCTATCATGCACGTCTTTGGACTGTGGGAAGGCACCAGAGGACCTGGGAAAGGCCCTGCACTCACAGGAGGAACTGCAGAGCGGCCCCAGCTGCCTGGTGGATTTCCTGTCTCCTCTCTCCTCTGTCCTCCAGATGCTTTTTAGGAACTGAGACATCCTTCATGATGGTGAACAGAGACTGATTTCTGGCTCACAGGCAGGAGGATGAAGGACAGGGGAAAGGAGGAGGCTCGTGTTCTGCTCTTGGGTTCTGTCACCACACTTTAGCTCTTTTTGAATTGATGACTTTTTTTTCCCTTTATGTGGATTAGTGTTAGCTGGGATGCGGCTTTTCATGTGTGGAACGGGAGGTGATGCTGCCGGTTCATTTTGTTGGCACATCAAAAACGTACATATGCAATCCATTCATTTGCAGACGGATTTTTACACCTTGCTTTGCTTGCCGTTTGCATTTGCTGAACAGGTGCGAAGGAAGGCTGTCACCCCGGGTCACCTGCAGGTTAACGTGTCACAGCCTTTTCGTTTCCTGCCTGTGCTGCGCCCAAGGTGGGAAACTGCAAGTCATCACAGAGCCACAAGCTATGCGGACCTTTGCGGAATACGATGAAAAGTGCCACAAATAAATGGAAATGCAGCTACAGCGAAGACTGGGAAACCTCTGATAGCTGCGTGAAACTGATAGAAGGTGATTCTCTGTGGAGCGTTTTTCTTCTTCTTCTTCATGTTTTTGTCTGTTAATTGTGAATTTTGCAAGAAAATAAAACCCAAATGATTACTACACAAAACAGCAACAGGTTCAAAGGTTACTGGAATGAAACAGGGGGATACACGAGAGAAGGGAAAGCCTTTTATAAGCCATAAACTTATCGGGGGGCTTGAGAAGTAAAAGATGCATTGAAATAAAATATGTCCTTTAGATGTTAAATGCCTGTCTTCTGCAACTTATCCCAACACTGTCCCATGCAAATGCCTAATAGGATCTGCAAACTGTTTCTAAGATGAAAATAAAAGGAGACCGATCCACCTTTCAGCAAAACAAACCAAAGAAAGTAGCCAAGTCACCCTCGGCAAAAGTCCAGCTTCACACCTCATATTATACCTGTGAAGAGGCCTGAGGGCAGCAGTTCAAAGACATTTTACCATCCAAAGGAGCTTGAAAGGATCTGGCAAAAAAGAATGAGGAAAAACTGCCCAAATCCAGGTGTGCAGGACCTGTACGTGGTCAGGATGACTGAAAGCTATATTTGCTGCCCAAAGAGTTCAAATGCTTTTGTGAATGAGAGATTTAAGGTTTAGCTTTTTATTAAACTTTCACACGTTTCTTTTGAAAAAGGTGTACATGGAGTGCAGCTTTGTGAGGGAAAAAAAGACCTATTTTATCCATGTAAGGCAGGGGTGTCAAACATAAGGCCCAGGCGCAGGGACCAGCCTGCCAAAGAGTCCTATCTGGCCCACTAGATGGCTTGGGAAAATATGTAAGAACTGCTAAGAAGGAGGGCATAAAGTTTAAGATTTTTTACTTTACAGGGATGTCCCACCCACAGTCTGAGTGTAAAGCCCCCAGAGCTGAGCTGAGGTGTTTCTTTTGACTTTAAAGCTTATTAGGAAACAGTTCCATGAGGTAAAATGAGTTTTACACCCCTGATTTAAATCTCACTAAAGCGCTCTGAACGTCTCCTGTAAGTTCTAAACAGATCAACGAAATATGCACTTTACTAGGTACCCGTTCAGCTACTTGTTAACTCAAATATCTAATCAGCCAATCACATGGCACCACCCACTGGGGTCAAAATTTAGTATAAATAACATGAAAGCATGGCTCCATCGTGCCACGTATCAGCAGTTCAGGCTGGTGTTTGCGGTGTAAAGGCGTGGGGGATATTTTCTTGGCACACTTTGGGTCCCTTTGCACTGAGCATTGTTTAAATGCCACAGCCTGCATGAGTGTTGTTGCTGAACATGCTCATCCCCTCATGACTACATTGTGTTCCATCTTTTGATGGCTGCTTCTAGCAGGATAACGCACCATGTCACAAAGCTGTCAGAGGATCTCAAAGTGGATTCTTGAACTGTACAATGAGTGCGCCGGCATCCACAGTCACAGGATTTGAGTCCAACAGAGCATCTTTGGGATGTGGTGGCGCTTCACATCGAGGACAGATCTGCGGTGTGCTTATATTTTTAGTCGTTCATCTATCTGCCCCTTTACTTTGGGGAAACTGTCAGTGATGTACTCAAGATCTGACCGCTGTTGGTGCGTGTTATGAAAAAGAAATTCAAGGCTTTCTTTTGTAATAATCTCAACATATATTTCTGTAAAAAACAGTATATTTACATTTTTAAAGACTTTTTTACAGTACGTACATCCATTTACATATAAATATAGAGGGGCATTTTACAGTGCTGTACAAACAGAAGGCACAAAAAACACAAAACCATTCGATTTCATCAGTTTGTTTTCCAAACAAGTGATTTCTTTTTTAACCTTTCGAGGACACACAACACTGTAGATCATTTCTTTCATTTAGGAAAAAAACAAAAACACTTTCTTGATCTGACAAAGAGACAATTCCAGCCTGTAATGTTGCACTTTTACTAATGTTAATTAATTTCTCAAGGATAAGCATAAAATAACAGGTAGTAGTTTTGGACTGTGCACCCGGAGGAGAGAGTTTGCCTGTAAACCACACAAAGATAAAGCTCATAGTTTGCTCAGTTAGCTGCTTCTGTTTGGGATGATAGAACGTATGCATTAAAGATGACAGACTGGAGTCTTTTTGAAGAAAAAGGACAACACCTATCCATCCATCCATCCATTTATCTATTTGCTGGAGTGCTGGAGCCTGCAGGGTCCATCCTGTGCAGTTTGCTAGACCATTGCAGGGCCAATGCAAAAACATGACTTCTTTTTAAAGCCAGCATTTGGCGTCACAGCGCCCCTTTGTGGTCAAAACACTTCACGACCGTCAGACTGGTCCGTGGCTTGTTCAGCGTTCATAAAGCAGCAGGAATTTACAGCAGATTTATGATGTCCCTTGAAGATGTTTGAGTGTAGCTTTGTCAAGATAAGAGCCTTGTTTGTATAGTTTTCTCCATGCTTAAGGTGCATTCCAGTGCACCATCAGAGTCTTCTGCACCGTGACACTCTCTGTTTTTCAGTTACAGTTCAGGAAGCTGCCCGTGCAGGTGCTCATGCATTTGTGTAGGGCTTCTGCAGGCACAGTGAGCCGTGGTGAGGAAGAGGATGGCAGTAGTAGTGTTCGATCAGCGTGCACAGATTGGGGAAGGTCATATCAGCTTCCAGAAATATGCAGTCATTCTGCCAAAACAGCCACAGGAGGCTTTGTTACTCCAAATTGTAACTTCCACACAGAATATAATGTAGACTTATGCTATACAGCTAAAATACAACAGAGAGCAGCAGGTTTCTTACCTCTTCAAACAGTCTGTAGTTTCTGGCTTTGCTGATGCTAATGTCCCACACCACCAGCACCTGGTGACACACCACAGATTATTTTATTTAGACCGTTAAATCACGAGCCCTATTATCATCTGCACATACATCAGCATCACAGACTTTAAGCCTATAAGATATGAGAACAAAAGTGGCTTTGAATGAACTACAGATGACATAAAGTAAGATAAAAGCTTTAGACTGCAGGAAAAATACAGCTTAGCCACTTCAACATGTGCTGATATTTTCTTAGATTTTTTTTTTTACATTTTGTGCACCGTTTTTATTCCATTTTATTTTAGTTTATTTTTTACTTTATTATATTTTATTTAGAGTTTTACTTATTGAGGTCCATATTGTATTAAATACAGCTCTTTGTCTATAGAATTGTAATGTATTATATTTAGATTTTTGCTTATCAAACTTCTTATTGTACTAAATTAATATTTTACAAAGCATTTTGTTATATTTTATTTTATTTTTTTTAAATTGAGCTCTAGGTAAATTCCACTTGCTACTTTTTATTGTATTTTATTTAGATGCACACTTCCTTTTCTATGTAATTGAGCTTTTTTCTTTTATTAGTAATTTTTCTTTTTCTTTTTTCTGTTTTGTTACAGGTTTTATGACAAACACAGGAATGAAAATAAAGTATAACATTTTTTATCTTCATGTAGTAGTAGTCACTCTATTTTAGCTCTGCTTTTGGCCTCCACCACCATTAGGATAGTCCCTAAAGCTTCACAGCTTTCCTCTTAAGACTTCTGGCTTGCTGCATTTTGCTATTATTAGCACCTAAAGTATTATTTTTATTATAATTTTTTTATCTTAAAAAATCTGTAGTCATAAAAATTCTGAAAGCATTTTCTTGCTCTTTGTTGATATTAAAGGCAAAAGTAACCAGTAAAAAAATAGAAATAATGTGTTCATAAAATGTACACGTATACTGATTGTACTGATTATTAGACATTTTACTTTATTATTCTTACAATTTTTTGGGGGTATTTTAGTCCAGAATGACTAAAGATGGCAGTTAAATCTGGTGCTCTAGAGTTCAGAGGTCCTTAATTATAAATATGATGGAAACTTGTGTTAGCAACACATATTGGGCTGGGAATTATTACTCTAGTAGTTAACTAATTAATTAATTTTTACCTTTGCTGTTTTTGTTCCTGACTTTCTGATGGCGTACAGTCCATCCTCCGGAGGAATTGGACTCTCTTTGAATAACCTGGAAACACAAAAATAATCACTGGTTATGAGTTATTAGTGGAAATACATTCAATAATAAAAAGCAAATGTCCCTGTGTGCTAACCCAAATTAGACTTAAAGTGGCGTTCATAATAAAAAAGAAACTCTAAGAAAAAACTAACAACAGTAGGTGAAAAAGCAGAAGGAAAAGCAGCTTTTCGCCACTAGAGGGCAGAAAACACCACAAAGCAGCACAGCTCAGTTTACTGAAGAAGCGGTTCAGCTTCCAGCTCTAAATTTAAAAATAAATATAAGTTACATACTTTTCTACAAAGCTGGTTTCGTTCGAGTCAATGAACACAGACTCTGGCAGCTGCACCTGCAGATACAGAAACAGCTGGTCAAACAAAGCATCCATATTTGCTCAAACACGCGTCTGAAGGATCCCTTTTTTTCCCACATATATTTTGATACCAGGCTCATCTTCCAGGATATTTATGTGTCAAAACATTTTTTCTTATTCAGTCAAATTGCAACACAAGTTATTCTACATAAAATCATCTACTGACTTGCTTTATTTTATATGAAATGAATTTTAAATGCTCCTAAAGAGCAAAATCCAGATGTCTTTTAAAATGAAAGGGGAGTACCCTGAGCGAGATGATAGACGGGGTTATCTAAAGCAGCATCTATTCCCACAGTAATTCAGCATTATCATGGGGGTGACGCAACATTTCAGTCGCTCTTACGTTCTCATAGTCATCATCAGAGTCGTCTCCGCCGCCGTGTTTGCTCGAGTCTCCTGTCCTTCTGAAATCCACAGGTGTTTCGGTGCTGAGGGAACGGAAGCTCTGGCCCTCGGGAGATGTTCTTCTGGGGAGAAAACATGTCGTAGTTATGCAGCGAAACTTTTTTACATTCCTCTTTTATACATGTGCAAACCAACAAAGCACAGTGTGTCAATAAGACACCTTTGGAGCTATTCACAGGTGGATGTTTTCACTTTGCAATCGCACAAAATTAACCTGAATTTCACAGTCAAGCATTTTTTGGTTCAAGTCGGACTTACTGGAAGGATGTTCCCGGCAACTTGGTCTTGGCCACAGGCAGCAAAGGTTTGACTCCTGTCATTGGAGGTTTGGGTATCAATGGTTTATTGTGTAGTCCTGGTTTAAGTAGCGGAGAGAGTGGAGGGTGGCCAGGCAGTTGTGGGTGACTGGAGGATGTCGGACTGAGGAATGGATTTGGTGGAATCGGCGGGTTTGCTTTATTGCGGTGGTAGTTGCTTCCCAGCGACTTGCTGCCTCCAGTGTTAGGGGGACAGGGGCTGGGACCATTTAAGACCAACCTGGTCTCTAGCTTTTCACAGATGGGCAGAGTGGCCGGCGACTGGATCGACACAGCCGGCATAGGCCTCCTGTCTCTCTCATTCCCCGTCACCCCCATGGAGGTCGACCGGATTGGCTTCTTTAAATTGGAAGGAATAGGTGGAGGGGCGGAAGGGCCAAAAGGTAAAGGTGGAGGTGGGCATTTGCCAGAGTCCTTCTTTAAGGAGAGAGATGGAGGGAGTACAGACGGTGGAGGTTTCTTGGGGAGCGGAGAAGTTGGAGTTTTGTGTTGTGATGGGATGGGAGGGGGCAGGCCTTTGTGGAAACCTTGACTGGAGTCTTGACGCTGGGAGAGTGGCACTGGCGGAGGAGGGTAAGAGGGCGGTGGACCTGTGGGTCGGCCTGAGCAGGAAATGAAAAAAAGACAACCCGCATGAGTTCCCGTTTCAGGTGAACATTATTGCGTTACGGAGTCATAACTTGAGAGACAGTGTTGAAGGAGGTGGTCACCTGGCGGACAGTCATTGTCTGGCTTCAGATAGTCCTCCTCATCATCTTCGTCGTCGTCGTCCTCACCGTAATCTTTACGCGGAAAGACAATTTATTAACACACAAATATCATACATTACAACCTTTATCGCATGCGTACATATTCACGTTTGTGGTCTTACCAATTTCGGTGGTATCGACGGGATGTTTAACATCCATTGGCCTCTCGATTGTACCGTAGAAACTGTCTGCATCTGAATCTGAGTCACTGTCACAACAAAGTGCATCATTAATAATGTGCCAAAAAAGTGATTTTATTGATTTATTGAGGTTTTACTGAGGTGTTGAGGATTTAGAAGGTTGCTAGCTAAGAAGCTAGCAAGAAAAATCTAAATTTATGTTGAGATATTCAAAAGTTTTTAGCATTTTAACGCTTTTGAATAGCAGTAAAGGGAAATTTATGTTGAGATATTCAAAGGTTTTTAGCATTTTAACACTTTTGAATAGCAGTAAAAGGAAATTTATGTTGTAGTTATCAGTAATTAACATAGAATCTGAAAACCTTCGCTGCTAGCTTAGCTGCTCTCCCAGCTAGCTTTTCAGGCTATTTCTTAGTTTTAACACAACCATAATCTTTATTTAAGACACAGAGTGTGCATTGTGGTCAAATATGACAGCATTCGGTGATGTTACCTTGGAAGGAGGGCATCTTTCCTGTCGTTATAGTGGTCTATTTCCCTCCGAAGGTGTCGCATCCATTTCTGTAAGACATCAGGCGAAATATGTCACGTGTCTGTGTGAAACGACATACTTTTAAAATATAATGAAGAATTTAATGTTTCAGTATCTGATCCCAAAGTAGGATTCCATTTTTTTGCGTCAAGCTAGCTTTAACACATGGCGGTCTTCGGGTGTGACTCCGTCTCCTTACCCTCCTCTCGTCCTCACTGGCTGCCGAGAAAAACCACGTCCTGTGTTTCTTACTGAAGTGGACGATCTTGAAAGGAAACACGTTACTCGACGTTGTCTCCTCCGCTGCTCTCATCACTCTGAGGGATAAATGTAGAATAAGATCAAACAAGTGCAACGCTGCCGCTAATGAGCCGAACATCCAAACTGTAACTCAGACAATTTGTGGCACATTTAAATATACAGCAATATCATATTGCTGAATCACTGGCAGTGAGTTATGGTGTGATCAGACAACCTTCTTCCCTCCTTAAAGCCACAATCACACATGCAGTACAGACGAGGAAGTGCAATAAGATTCCAACCACTATCCATGGGGAAGACCTGGAAAACCATCCTGAAACTTGTCACCACTCCTTCAAGACTCGAGTGTCACAAAGCAGAGAACACGAGAACATCTAAAGGGGGATGTTTTCTGCTCTAACCATCTAAACTATGAGCAAGTTAGCAGCTTCATTGGGTGCTGGCTGTTTTGTGCCAAGCTTTAGATCTTGGGGAATTTTTCTGTCTACAATACAGTAAGTACTCCCTCTCTCTTGCTTGGCAGCTGTTTTGATTTTTAAGATTACTCCTCAGTGTGCTGTTGACATATTGGGGCTCCAGAGGCTCGTAATAGGTGCTGCAGGGCCATTTTTGACCAAGCACTTAAGCTCTTTTTGCACTAAACCTTATGATCTACCCGTGCTCTAATAAAGCAGACATTGAACCAGCTGGGGTGGGAGGGTCCCTGGGTCTGAGTCCCACAGATGCCCCAAATAGCACACAAGAGAGTGCAGGTGCAAAGTGTGAGGGCAACAGTCTAATCATAGTCGTTAATAAACATGGGGGGGGGGTGACATACGTGTCAGAATCATTAACCTCAAAGCACACACTTTATTAAACACACTTTAATATATTATTACTGTTCAGTACTGTAGAATAATGCCTTTTACTGACCGGTTGTAGCCGTTGAGAGAAAACGCCCCCTGTGGTGCAGCAGAGGTACTGCTCTTAAAGTAGTACACACAGCCCTTGTGGATGATGATGTACCTCAGCGGCCCTGGAAAGCAAGCAGCACGGGTTAAGAATGGTTTTCTGCCTGCAGACTGTGGTGTAAAAAGGTCTGCCTATTTTTTTTTTTTTTTAATTATAGACTCACATTTCATTAGGCTGAACTGGCTGCCTCCCTTCTTGTGGAGGTACCCCGCAGTGGAAACGCCTCCCGGCATGGTGAGGAGGTTCTGAGCCCCGATGGCTCGCATAGGCACCGGCCAGCACATCTCTGAAGATGACATGGTTCTACGGCAGAGCAGAGGACAGAGCGGGGCGTGAATATATACTGTGAGTTAGGCGAAGATGGGTCGATATGAATAGGAGACCACAAAGCTCTCTGTAGGCAAACCCGCTTCCATTCAGGACGTTCTCAGCTACGTCAGCTCTCACACGCAGGAATGGAGGCAAGCCCACCACAGACATGGTGACCCCAAACAACTAATGGTGAAGTCTGTTTTGGGGGCTGCACACATAGTCAGAGGGCCGGAGTTTAGCTCATTTCGCACTTTTCCTCTCAGCTGAGCACTCAAAGCATGTTCAAAGTCTCATTCACCCAGTCGCACACACATTGAACAAGGAGTTGTTACTTTTGTTGTAACATGGAGTAACGGTCTGCTGCTGGTCACTGGGCTGAACGGGGATCTCTATAATCACTGGCTGTGAATCAGTCACAAAATAAAAAGCTAAAAAATTCTGACAGTCAGAAATGATGGGTCAGCTAAGGTAACGTGCCACACGCCATGAAACACCATATTTCTGACGGGAAATGGTCGTAGTGGACTGGCAGATGCTGAGTTGGAGCCCTGCTGTGTCCACTGAGCTGCTCAGGGAATCCTGTTTGACTCACTGAAACTGCACAAACAGGAGCAAAAGACATTTTCCCCTCACTTTCTTCTATAAAATCCTGCACCTGCACCTGATCCAGATGTTGCCTACCTCCTGCTGAGCTTCTTGGTGATGGTCTGAACGGCGCCGTTCTCCCTTAACACGCTGACCGTGGAGGCTATCACAGTAGAAGCTAAAGCCGGCAGGAGATCCATGACAGAAACCAGAACCCGAACTCTCTCTGTGCGATTTTACTCTCCCATCAAATCCGAGGCGAGGGGGATTTGTCCGTCCGGTTTTCAGCTTCTCTGATCAAACTCTGTCTCATTCTCTGCTCTTCGCTGTCTCTTCCTCTCCCTCTCTGGCTGCCTTTGCTGATTTCTTTCTGTTTGGCTCTCCCTCGCTCAGACGCTCACACTGAGGTGGTGCAACTACATGAGCGCAACATTAGATTACTGCACGAGCATACGCACAAATTTAGTTCACACAGGAAATACATAACATCCTGTCCTGTCCTATTTCTGAGTGTCCAAGACTTAAAAGTAAATATAATTGTGTGTGTGTGTGTGTGTGTGAGAGAGAGAGAGCGAGATAAACATCCCTTCATCATCTAAAGTGTTTATTTGTAACTTCCAGTCTATCACCAGCATCTGCTGGCCTCAAGGGGGAAAGACGTTTCAGGAATTAAGTGTTTAGGTAGAAGGAATTCATTCCCAAATCCACTCCCTCTCCCTGAGATAAAAAGACCTTCGAATTAGATCGGAATGTGTTCATGTACTGATCTTGAGATGCAGGTCCTGGCAGGGCAGCATGCCAGAGCCTGCATCTCAAGGCACCTCACAGATTACTTTATGTTTAATGTTGTGCTTTAGGCCTTATTATAGCTGAAATAAACTCACAGTGAGGTGACGATGACATGAATGAGTGAGGATAAACGGCTCACACTTTCTAAGAATGGGAGAAAAACTGGGCTTGAGCAATAAACCCGTGCTTACTTCTGATGTTCTCTTTTTGGAAAAGTGATAAAACTGTTGCCGCATTCAAACTGTCTTCAGCAGAATTGCTGCAGTCAGTCAGTTTCCTCATGTAGGAAAAGTTAATCTGTGCAAATCAATTCTTCCCCTTTCCAGAGTTTTTTGTTTGCGATTGAATTATAATAAAAGGCTTCGACAGTGCTTCTGTTTTAGGAAACAGAAAGAGGGGACAGTTTAGTGCTCATCACTGCTTCTGTCTGAGCACCAAAATATGAACAGGTTACAGTTATGAGGCACAAGCGCGATAGTATGACCTGTGCAGGGAAAAGTTTACGGGACATCATAGCGTGCACACCCTTCCACCACAATAAAGTGCAGTTCATGATGAGCAGAGCAGGTTAGAACGATTATTGAATTTTGCCAGCTTGCTGTGTGGTACCAGTAGCTGCAACTGAATTGCTTGTCTTGTAGACAATATATAGTACACTATGTACTTAGTAGTGTAGTGTGTCAACTTTGGTCAATGCTACGTTATTTTAAACTGAGCAGATAAAGCTGCGCACTTATCAAATACCGAAACCGTGGCTCTTAGCTTTTAGACTGTCGTGCAAAATTTTAGTTAATTAATTATAAAGCCCGTTTAGTTGCATATCTGAAACTAAAATCTTGCAAAGACAGTTTAATCAGGCATAAACACCAACGCAACAAGGCGGTCAATTAGCAATATTAATGCCTGACCAACTGCTTGCTGTTAGCCAACTAGCAGGTGTTGACATCACCTGCAGCATGCGTTCTCACAGCAGGCTGCACGCAATTGCACTTGTTAGCTTGCGCACACTCAAAATAGCAAGCACAAATACAAAAGTAGGTGACTTCGGCTACCCACAACCAGCATGTTCCTGATCTGTCACGCATGTTAGCGTAGCAACCCATGTATTGCTGTCATTTCTAGCACCATTTAGAAAGGATGTGCAGAGCTTTACTCTGCTATATGTTTTGTTTAAAAGTTTTTTGGGGGGGGCAGTATTCAAGTAAATATACCACGTATTACAGATTTATTCCGCTCGGAATATTTTGAAATGGTTGGATAGATGGATGGGACATCCTCCAACAACGTAAAACAATGTTTGCTGATGATGACGATGATAAACGGGTATATTAAAACTGTCGCTCTGTGTTAGCCCAGCGACAGGCTGGCGATCTGCACAGGGTGTACCCTGCCTCTCACACTGACAGCTGGGGTAGGCTCCAGCCCCACGACCCTGAAAAGGACAAGCAGTAAGGAATGGATGGACGCAAAGGCCCGAGGCAGTGGTGGCAGCAGCTGGCACCTCCTCATCACCACACCCTACTCGCAGTTTAACCAAAGCAGCCTACTTTGAGAATTAGAACGGAAGGTCTGCTCACAGTCACACGGAGGGCATGAAACCTGTTAGCTGATAAGACAGCCAGGCAGAAAACAGATCAGTGGGGTAACACTTCTCCCTATTTCTGACCTCAGGCTGCCCTGCTTCTTATCTGTGTCTGTGACTGTGTGCGTAGGACTTCAAAAGCACAAAATAAAGCTAGCATGTGGTTCGCTCGCCGCCTGGCCCCGTGTAATGTTGACTGATAACTATCAATACAGACCTCAGCAAAGACACACAAAATACTGCAGTTCATCTCATCATGAGAATTTCCTCAAGTCCTCGTCCTCATGCAGCACAGCCAGCAGACGGGACTGAAACAACACGACGGACATGTGCACTCAGCATTTTGATGTTTTCTCTGGGAAGTGGGCTAAACGCCTTTTTTCCACTGACAGGAGGAGGATAAGAATCAGAAGTGAAAGTGGGAATTTTGGCGAATTAGTGATTCAAGAGCAGATCTGAGCGTAAGGCTGAACTGCGCTCTGTAAAGTGACTTTGTAACATTGTTGGGTTAACTGCATTACGCAGGAGCAAGCCAACATTCCTCTATTTTTCCTGCTTGCTACTGTAGTTAAAGGCTAAGTAATGGGTGGCAGTGGGTAGGAGCTCACATTGCAACCGGAGGGTCGCAATGCGAGCTCCCCGTCTGAGTGCCATTGTGTCCCTGGGCAAGGCACTTAATCCACATTGGCTGTGAATGTGGTTGCGTGGTTGATGTTTGGTGGTGGTCAGAGGGGCCGTAGGCGTGAATTGGCAGCCATGCTTCTGTCAGACTGCCCCAGGGCAGCTGTGGCTACATTAGTAGCTTACCATCACCAAGTATGATTGAGGTGTGAATGAATAGTGCACGGAATTGTAAAGTAGTGTATTGTAATTGTAGCGGCAGTGAGAGTTTCAGGTGCTGCTTTGGTTAATTGCTGATCGACTACACCCGATGGGGGTGTGGATAAAGGCGTGTATGAGGTCAGCTTTGCAGTGTCACTACTTGTTGCCCTTCTGCTCTCTGGGTAGCAAAAAAATACCCATTTTTCTTAAAACTCTGGTGTCAGTCTCCACCTTATGTTGCGGCATTTGAGCCGGCTCTTCCGGGATCACTTGGACTCCGTTTGAATCAGTCTGCACCGGCCTCACACAAAGCACTGAACTGATTGGTCCAAATGCGCCCCACATCTGCACATCTTCACTCCGTTTGAGTCTGGCTGCCTTAACTCAACCAAATTCTATGGCATCAAAATGCTCATATTTTTTAAATATAGCACGGCAGAGTCGGCACAAAAAGGAAATCCTGTTCAAATAAATAAAACAGAATTTCCCCTGATGCTGTCGCATTAGGTCACTTCCTAACAAGTAAAACAATGAAACATAAACTTTCCCCGTCAGCAGGGTGACAGCCTCTGTGGGTGCTGATTTCATGTTTTCTTCTCTCATCATGTGGCTCTTGCATCACAGATTTCATGACCAAAATACTGTACGTAGCAAAAAAAAAAAACAAAACCCTCATTAACATAAAAAATAAAATCCAAAAACCTTCCAAAGTCACACCAAATAAAACTTGGTCTGCTGTGTTTTTTGGGTTTTTTTAAGGAGTGTGATTGAGCTTTAAACCCCCTCACCTCACCTACTGCTTTTTTTTTTTTTTTTTTTTTTAATTTTTTGGGGGGGTTTTTTTCTGATAATTTTTTTTTTTC
>VUQK01044455.1:17254-37558 GCA_015106715.1 Bujurquina vittata
CACAGGCCAAGAGACTAGTGTGTCAACAAGCGGTCACTTGGGGGAAAAAAGCGTTTATTCCCAGGCTGGTTGGTGCCAGGTCTGTGCCAGGTCTGTGCCAGGTCTGTGCCAGGTGAAACTGGTCACAAAGAGGGTGCTGCGCCCAAAACCTTGTGATTGCTTTCGTTACTAGCAGACTGCTGCAGCCCAGTTTGCACAAATGAAATTGGCTTGTCTATGAACAGGTGCCAACTACTCACAGAGCCATAGTGAAGCTCTCTCTCACTCTGCCTGTGTGACTGTGGCTTTAGCAACCGATTTCACCTGGAGACAGCCAGCAACCTCCAGCAAGCACTCCCCAACTGGTCAAGTAATACACAATTTTTCCTAGCGACTGTCAATCAATTGTCCATATTACAACAAGCTGCTTTGTTTGAGGTTAATGATGGCAAAGCACAGTAAGAATTGCAGAATCTGATTCGGCTGGCAAATCTCTGATCATGTGGCATTCGATGTTAAAAGACAGGGTGATGAATCATATTAAACTTATTATTTATAATTAAGATTTCTTAGTTTCACCCCTCACAAAAAGTGGAAATAATACTAACAAAAATATACTATGTATCTGTCATGGCTCAGAATTTCTTTTGAATATTATTATGAATACTATATATATATATATCCATTACCAACAGTACATTACTTCCCCCCAAAGTCTTCCTAATGTTTAACAGCAACACTAAACCTTAACAATTTGTTTATAATATTTTGAGTAATACAACAGAAGACAATGAGATGTTCTACATAAACTCTCGTTCCCAGGTGTGTGCATACCTGTTCCTGAGGCCTGTACCATTCCCGAGGTTTCCTCCAGCCAGAGTCTGCAGGGATGGCAGAGCGGAGCGACTTAGCTGCTGTCTGCTGGGACCCCTGCGACCTCCTGGCATGGTCGCCTATTACCGTGGCAACCACGGGCAGCGCCCACCAACCAAAAGCCACTGGGACTTCTCCCTTCCTTAATGAGCCACCATGTACTGACAGGCCACTGTGAAGCAAACCAAAATAGAAGACAAAGTTTCATGCGAAGTAAAACAGATTATAAACAACAAGTGCTGTCGGGCACAACAACCCCCCACCCCACCCCCACCCCGCGGCAGACGTTTTGGCTGATTGTTCTTCTCAGAAACATGTCACTCTGCAAATTAGTGAATGAGGAAAGATCCAACTTGGTATTATGAATATATCTGGCAAGTACTTCTTTTGTTAGTCGACGATGTTTGTTCACAGTGCTGGAATCCCATCTCTACTGTCAAATATGTAACATAAGATGTGAAAATAATGTTCTGAAATTGATTCCTTAATTTCACAGTAAAGACTGGTTGTGCAGTTTTATATTCCTGGCTTGATATCTGTATTATGGTGCATATTTAATTGATCCCCATATGTAGAGCGACACAAAAAGAGGAATTCAGTGTCCTCCGGTATTGTTTATATGGGTTTTTTTTTTTGGTTTTTTTTGTTTTTTTACAGCCTGTCATGTCTGACAGTTTGTGCAAGCAAAATAGGAGGGGGGGGGGGGTGATCGGATTGATAGAGAATCAAAAGTTGTGTCATATATTCACATATAAAGGTTGTTCATATCCTGATAAATGTTACATGTCCATGGACAATAATGATAAGCTTCTTACTGCAACCAATGAGAATGAACCATCTTTTTTTCAGATATATGGCCAAAAATATCAATTAAATGGAGTTTCCCATGCTTAGTGGCCTGCAAATCCAGAATCTGGATCGGATCAAGATGGGGTTCAGTTTGGCAGTAGTTCTTGACCCTCCACAACTGTGTACCAAATAAGAGATGACTCCAACAGGCTTTGAGGGCGATATGGTTTATTTATTTACTGCCCTACGTGGAGCGTAGGGGCGTTTTGATTTTGTAAATCGACTGTTGTAAATTGACTGTCGCAAAACGCAGCAGTGGCGCGAACTCAGGTATACAGAGAGAAGGTGTGCTCCACGGTTAAGGTTGGAAAATGAATTATTAAAGGAGCATTTCTACATGGCAAATGGTTCTTTAGCACCTGGTTGATGAAGGAACAAGGTTGGTATTTGTGTTTTGTTGTGTTATTGTATATTTAGTTATATTTCACGGAGCATACTGGTTGTTATTAAATGTTGTAGTTACAGTTGCAGAGGGGGCTCATGTAAATAAGTTATGAGGTTTCAAGGTTCCACAGCTTCAAACAAGGTCTTCTGGGATCTGATGGTCAACTGTATAGCCCTGTCTTCAGCATGGAAGCATATGAAAAGGAAACGGAGTACACAGAAGACCCGGAGGTCAACGAGGAAGAGGAGCCTCCATGCTCCGTTCCTCAAAGGCGGCCTACAGAAAGAAATGCAGGCTTATCAGGAGGAGGCCCATAAAAAGGAAAAAAAACTTCTCAAAGTCTATGATCAATGGAAAAAACAAATACATACAACACAAGAGCGATTAAAGGGAGACATAAACAGTGAAATCGCTTCACTCATGGACATCTTAGGAAAAGACAGAGACAACGTCAAAGTTGTATGCTGAAATTAGAGAAGGCATTACTCCCTCTAGTGACATAAGGCAACTTGTAGATGCATGTGAAGCAGTCACCGAAGACATTATCAAGTTTGCACTTGAAAGACTCTCAGGAATAGATGACTATGACCGCGACAAAGTGAAGACACGCTTACATGAGCTTCTTGAACCAGACTATGCTCAATCCATCTACAGTTCATCAGTCACACATTCAAGTAAATGCTCATCTGTCAGTAAGTCAAGCTCTGCGAGGTCAGTAGTAGCCGTAAAGAGAGCAGAGGCTGCTGCTGAATTGGCAGCCAAGGAAGAAGAGTATGAGGTGTTATTAGAAGAAGAAAAACAAAAGGAAAAGATCCAACTTCTAGAAGAAAGCCAGAGAAGAGAGCTTGAATCTCAAAAACGTGAGTTAGAGAGACTAAAGGCTGAAAGGGAGTTAAAGGCTGCGAGAGATAGACTAATAACTTGATCATGAGATAAAGAGTGAGAGCAGCGTTCATGCTGACTGTAACAGAACAGCTCAGAAGACCCCCAAAGTTTCTGCTCCCATTCAACTCTCTAACAGTAACATTGTATCTAACTCACCTCCACAAACAGATGTTCTTTACATAGACAGCGTTGCCATGAACAGACTGCCAATGCCAGAGCCCTCTCCGTTCACAGGTGACCAATACAGTTCATCGAGTGGAAAGCTTCATTTACAGCCCTTGTCAATAAAAAGAACATCTCACCCGCAGACAAGCCGCACTACTTAAAGAAATATGTAGGAGGTTCAGCTCGACAAATGCTTGATTGCATCCTCTACAGAAACGACAGTGAAGCATACAAGGATGCTTGGGAACGCCTCAACCAAAGGTATGGACACCCATTTGTTGTACAGAAAGCGTTCAGAGAAAGACTTTCAAAATGGCCAAAGATACAAAGAAATGACTCTACAGGATTTAGAGCATTTGCTGATTTCATTCAAACATGTCATGAAGCTATGACCCACATAGAAGGTTTTGAACATTCTCAACGATTGTGAAGAGAACCAAAAACTTGTTCAGAAATTACCAAACTGGGCAGCAGCAAGGTGGAATTGTCAAGCTACTCAGAGCATGAAAGAAAGTGGAAGGTTTCCAAGGTTAAAGGACTTTGCTGAGTTCATGTCTTCTGAAGCTGAGATCTTGTGCAATCCAATCACATCATTTCAGTCTCTCCATTCTACAGACTTCACCAAAATCACTGGTAAAGGTCACCAGAAGGAAAAAAGGCTTACCTCCAGTGTTCTCCACACGCAGGTGGCAACAGAGATGGAAAACACAAAACCGAGATCAGCCACAGTTTCTGTGGAAAAAAGAAATCCCTCCAGCTGCAGAGATTGACATCAACGTGCCACTCGGAGATCCAGAGGTTAAAAAGGTACATGCACTAAACACACTCAGAATGGAGAAGAAAAGTTTATCAGACAAGTTGACAAAGTTTTCCTCATGGTCCAAGGCCACTCGAGCCATAGCTCGACTGATTCGCTGTGCCAAGAGAGATAAAACAACAGGTCACAGTACAGTACAAGAAAGACAAAATGCACAATGTATCATTCTAAAGGACGTACAAGCAAATGAATATGCAGAGGAGATAAAGTTGCTCAAACATGGAAAGGCACTTCCTCTTAAAAGTAAACTGTTTCAAATGGACACTTTTCTTGATAGTGATAGACTCCTTAAGGTGGGAGGAAGGCTCAAAAATGCTTCATTCTCCTCCACACTGAAGCATCCAGTATTAGTTCATCATGTTGCTCAACTAATCATTGCTCATTATCACAGCAAGGTGCAACATCAAGGGAAAGGTCTGACAATAAACGAAATCAGGTCAAATAGAATTTGGATTCCAGGCATCAACAAAGCCGTGGCAAAATTTATACACCAATATGTAAAATGTCGCAGGCTTAGAAGAGGCACAGAGGAACAGAAAATGTCTGATTTCCCAAAACAGCGCTTAGAGCCATCTCCACCGTTCACATTTTGTGGAATGGACTGTTTCGGCCCTTTTCTAACCAAACAAGCTCGCAAAGTGTACAAACGTTATCGACTTCTTTTTACATTTCTTTGTTGCAGAGCAATCCACACAGACATGTTAGACGACATAACTGCAGACGCCTTTATCAATGCGCTCTGCTGTATTATAGCCATAAGAGGAGCAGTCAGTGAAATAAGGTGCGATCAAGGAAGCAACTTTGTCGGAGCTAAAAATCAACTGCAGGAAGCTTTAAAACAAGTGAATGGAGATTAGCACGTGTAATGGACACAGTGACTGACAAAGATGGACTTGTAAGGAAGGTAAAGATTCACTTTGCAGAAAGAAAGATGGAGAAAGGACAATGTTCCAGTGGAAAAACTGTATTCTACAGTTTAAGGATCATTCTTTCTTATAGACTGTGTTTTCATGGAGTTAAGGCTTACAGGTCATTTCTTCATTATGAAATCATTATCGCTCTATTTATTTATCGTTGAGCTATAATGATTTGGTGGGAGATATTTTGATATTTTCTTTATTGTAAATTGGGTTCATAAGTGTGTATTATTTTGCTTCAGCAGTGACGCGGACGATGCTTTTATGTTGAAAAGGCTTAGAACAACAAGGTCGTAAATCAACTGTCGTAAATCGACTGTCGCAAAACGCAGCAGTAGCGCGAACTCAGGTGTACAGAGAGAAGGTGGGCTCCACGGTTAAGGTTGGAAAAGGGATTATTAAAGGAGCATTTCTACATGGCAAACGATTCTTTAGCACCTGGTTGATGAGGGAACAAGGTCGGTATTTGCGTTTGTTGCGTCATTGTATATTTAGTTATATTTCACGGAGCATACTGGTTGTTATTAAATGTTATGTTTGCGCCCAGCAGAGGGTGCTCATGTAAATAAGTTATGAGTAGCGATACAGGGGTTATAAGATTAATTGTTATTATGTAAAGGCATAGAATGTTTGAACATGGCATATATTGCTTATTTCATGGTAGAGAAATAATAGAAAACAATGTTAAAGGGTTAAATGATAAAAGCATGATAACAGCACTCAAGGATAAAAGGTAGTAATTTCGAGTAAGGAATTCATTCATAGTAAATTAATAAGGAAAAGGTTAAAGGCAATATACTGTTTGAATTAATAATGGTATTATTGTTCTGTATATTTGTAGCTCTTACGGTGTGTTCACGAGCAAGGCATAATAATAAAAGGATTGTGAACCATCAGTTTGAGAAACCATCTTTTCAACCGGGACGCTACATTGGTATAATTTTTTCAGCACAATCACAGTTATTTGTTTTCATTTTAATATACTGGATTAACATACTGAACCTACAATCACATACAAAACATAAATACAGAGTAGATTTTTTTTTTTACTGTGAATACCACAAACATGTTTAACAAACTAGTTTTACAACTTAAAATAAAAAAATATAAGTTGTAAATTTCCAAAAACTTGTGCACAAATTTAGCAAACAAATTTAAAAAATGCACTTTCACAACTTTAACATATTGCTCAATAACCAAATGCTACACAATGCCATATCATGTGGTGCATTTTTCCACCAATAGGAAAGGGGATGTGGGGATTTTTTATTTGCTTGCAAGCACTTCCTGCTAGCGCAGATTCCATTTTTACAGTTTCTTCCTGCGCCAAACGTCATACAATATTCAGGAAAAAGCATCATGTAAATAGTTGATCATAACTGGTTTTATTTGGTCTATCAACACAATTTAAAAACCGGTACGTAGTTTGAACTCCGCACTTTCGACACAGATTCAAATGCAGACTCACTGTGGCCGTGTCCTGCTGCTAGTTCATCTTAAGGCCTGAATTATGCTTCTGCGTTGGGTCTTTGCGGGGCCTAGATACGCAACCAGAAATCCCCTCTGAACCCTATGCAGTAATCACAAACCCTGTGGGCTGCACGACCTGATGTGTGGTCATTCGGCCAATCAGGTGCTTGTTTTAAGGGTAGTTTCTAGCCGCTCTTTTAACTTACCGCCTCATTTAATTGACATAAATGGAACAGACAAAATATCTGGCACACATAGGAGTATAATAATAAAAGCTCCACCTGTACAAAGCTACAGCCTCTATGAGTTCACACTGGTTCAGCGCTTTGCTGAAATGTAAACTAAAAAGGTATAACTGCCATAAAGGTTACGACTTATAGCAGGGCTGCTGAATTACTTTAACCTAGGTTTGCCTAATACACTGATATACACATAAAATGGAATTCCCACAACACACATGCCCTGCAGTCCAGAACTCTTCTTGGCATTATCTTGTAGAGCTGTACGTGAAAATGTAAATGTCTTAGTCAGCTGGATTAGTCTTTAAAGGGTGTTAAACTAGTGCAAAATGTGTGATGTCCAATTGAGTGCATGTGAAGACAGAGAAGGTAAAAGTCCTGTGAATCCACAGAAAGCAGGCGTGTGGGCAGCCCACTTCCTGCATGTTCTAGTCACATCATGGCTCGTGTCCTGCTGTGCGCCGGATGTGAGAAAAAGTAACTTCGGACCACGTCAAGATCTCGAAATATTTCCCATTTCATCTCCAGTCTGTGTGTTAAAGCGGGGAAAGAAACACAAAGAGAGTCCATATGATCGCCACTGCTGCCAGATCACAGAAACACCCCCAAAGACTTCCTAGGTGTCAACGTTCTCCTGTCAAACCCCTGTTTAGCAATGCAAAAAAGACCTGTTACTCCTCTCCAACTGCACAGCGTATGAAACCTGTTCATAAGCAGTTTTGCCTGCTTATGCTCATCTTGAGAAACGATTGCCTGGAGGTGTTTACAGATTCAAATGCTAACACACCTTTGGAGGTGTGCACAAACGTGCTCAGTGAGACTGATATGGAAAATGACAACCTGTCAGACAAAACCTCTTCTCAGCTCCCAGAATTCACAAACAAATGCTGTTGTACTCATACTTGCCTGGTAACAAGAACACATTTTAAGATGTCACAGCATAGTGGCCTAATTAATAGGTTATTAGTGATTACACCAGGGCTTCTGTCAGGATGCACAATCAGCTGTGCTAACAGGTCAGACAGCTGACCCAGTGCAGCACACATTTATAATATAACAAATTTATAAAATACACAAATTATTATAACAGGCTGTTTGAACTGTATGTGTTATTCAGAGAAACTAGAACACGTGTCCATTTTTGTAAAACACCAACATCGCGTCTTACCTGAGATAATCTACCTAATTAAAACTTTCCATCAAAATATATTATAACTGAGAACTTGTTCCTCATTCCACCCATTCCTAGGACATATGAGCCTTGTTATATGAAGGCAAAGTCTCCCTGCATCACTGACAATGCATGGATGCATCATTACACATGTAACCCAGACAGCACCAACACAATGAAAATCACATGATTACAGAGTTAAAGAACAGAAAAGATCAACACTGAAGGCTGAAGTGGGGACACAACTCTTTCCCTTTTGGGACGCAAATATAAGTTGTTTTTTTAAAAACAAATAATATCCTTTCCCTCCAAAATTAGTGACTCATAACGAGTCAAATTACATGATAGTTGTGAGGGGAAAAAAAAAAGTCTCCCCTCACAAAAAAAGGTTTTCCAGATCTGAGGTCATGCCAACAAGGATGTTCAGCTCACAGGAGCACACAGACAACCAGCAAACTGGTCACATTTAAGAAGCTGTAACTAGCTAATTTTTCTTCTGATTGAATAATAAATAAAATCCACCACATCCCAAAGGTTGTATTGGACCGAGGACATTTGAGTGCAGTGAACTCATGTTCAAGAAATCAGTTTGAGATTTTTGAGCTTTGTGACATGGTGTGTTATCCTGAAGCAGCCATCAGAAATGGGTACACTGTGCTCATAAAAAGATAGGATAGACATGGACAACAACAATACTCTGGTGGTACTAAGGGGCCCAAACTGTGCCAAGAAAACAACCCTCACACCATTACACCACCACCAGCAGCCTGAACTGTTGATACAAGGCTGGATGGATCCACGTTCTCATGTTATTTATGCCAAATTGTGACCCTACTGTCTGAAAGTCACAACAGAAATCAAGTCTCAGACTAGGCAACATTTTTTCCAGTCTTCTGTTGTCCAATTTTGGTTAGCTTGAGCTCGACTTTGCAGCCTCAGTTTCCAATTCTTAGCTGACAGCCAGGAGCGGTACCAGTTGTGGTCTTCTGCTGCTTTAACCCACGGTTGTGTTGTGAATTCAGAGACGCTCTTCTTGGATACCTTGGATGGAACAAGTGGCTGTTTGAGTTACTGCTGCCTTTCTATCAGCTTAAAGCAGTCTGGCCATTCTCTTCTGACCCCTGGCATCAACAAGGCATTTTTTCCCAGAGAACTGGAGCTCACTGGAAATTTTCTCTTTTTCAGACCATTCTCTGTAAACCCCAGAGATGGCTGTGTGGGAAAATCCCAGTAAATCGTCAGTTTCTGAAAAACTCAGACCAGCCAGTCTGGCACATCAACCACACACATTGAGAGCCACTTCAAATCACCTGTCTTCCCCTTTCTGAACTTCAGCAGGTCATCTTGACAATGTCTGCATGCCTAAAATGGATTTAGTTACTACTGTGTGATGGACTTATTAGATATTCGCATTAACGTGCAGTTGAACAGGTGTAGTGGCCAGTGAGTGTATATATGATTGTTATTTAGCTTTAATTATTTTGTGGAAAGAAAGAATCAGATTATGAGAAGAAGTCACCATTTTAGACATACTATCTACTGTGCAATTACTGTGAAAAATAAAGCAAATAAACTGAAATCATGTCAATCTACAAAAAACAAACAAACCTTGTAACAGATTTTTAATTTATGTTACCTACACATTACAGTGTAGATTTTTCACTATTTTATTATTGCTTGTTTGTTGTCAGCAACAAGCAAACAACATAAAAGTCTCCTGAGGTGGTGTAGCTGCAACTCAATTCCATGTCCATCTCATTATATAGCGTCTTATCATTGCTCAGTGGCCTAAAAGAAACAATCTCATCCCCCCTACTCTCTTCAAACAGTGATAGGCTTCTAACAAGAAACACAAACCAGAGCCAGATAAGCAGCAGCCTCTACGTATATCAACATTTCCTTTATGCCGATGCTGCTTATGAAACGTGATGGAGATGATAAAGCAGCACGCTCATGGGCCACAGCGTGGTATCAATATTAAACACTGAAGCTGAATCTACAAACAGGAAACCGACGTTAACGCACGCACACGAGACACAAACACAGTACAGAGGACCGAGATTATAGCACAAAGTCAAAAGTGAAAACAGGAACTGAGGGTTACAGAAATCAACTACAATGGAGGGATTGCAGGATGGTGTTTGGTAATTTTGTGGAAGTGCAACGTGTTTCTTGTTTTAGGCACCAGTCCTTAAAATTGTGAAAGGCATTTGTTGCATTGTTGGACTCTGCAGAACATTTTGTCAAGAGGTGTTTTGGGGCATGGACTTGCTAAGACATGCACTAAAAGCTGCTCGTCTGATTCATGACATCAGGCAGCGCTGTCATTTTTTTTACACTGCGGAAACTTGGGAGCGCACTTTGAAAAGAGCGCTAAAAACAGACACACGCAAAGCTTGTAGCTTCGTAGTAAGTTTCGGAGTCAAAACGCGGATAGTTTCAAAGCTGTACAAAGACAACGTTACTCACAAAACATCGACAACATGCGGCGGGTTGAGCTGAACGTGGATGCATCAGTCAGTTGTGTGGCGAGTCCGGGGCAGCACCGAGCATTTCTCCGCCTTTCAGCTTCAATTTCCCGGACTGCACTGATGTGGCGACGACCTGCGACAGCGACGGCGGCGCCGGGTGGTCGCTTTCTTTCGGGGTGAAAACACAAAGCGTCTCCAAAAAGTTAGCCCTGGGCTGGAAGAGCAACAGTGTAAATGCGTTGCACAGAGACCGACGTGGCAAACCCGCACCGCCTCTCCCCGCGTCGTCATCAGCGCGCGACTAAAGCAAGCCCAAACTGCACAGTCGCAGTTTGACCAAACAAACAGCTGGTCTGAAGTCAGTGCTAATTGCTCTTTACCCTTAGTGACTATTTTAATATTCTGTACTTAACCGATATGCTGCATTATCGGAACAGTTTCAATGCACATGATTTTACTGCCTATGCTGTTATTAGAGACAAGAGGATCAGTTTTGCCCCTTTGCCCACATAATCTGGTCCTGCAAAGGGAAAAGGTTTGGACTAGTTTAGTGTAAATAAAACTTATTGAACCGTGATTCAGGGTTAAAATTTCAAAAGAAAAAGAAAAATTCAAGCTGTATCCCTTCCAAGTCCTAGCTGCTCGACTTTAGGGAGAGGAATGTCCCATTCTTGTCTGATAGATTATTTCTGATCCACAGTCCTGGGTCTTCTTTGTCACATTTTTCAATTAATGATGTGCCAAATGTTTTCATTTGGTCAGGAGTGTAGGCAGACCAGTTCAGCAGCTGGACTCTTCTACTGCAATGCTTTAGCACTGTCTGGCTGAAATATGCAAGGCCTTCCCTGAAAACGATGCTTGAATGAGAGTCTCGAGTGACTGCTCTATCTACCAGTTTCTGGTGTTTCGCTCGTCTGGTATCTCTGCCAATTCCTTGCTGGGCCGAGCTCATGAATTGAGCCATTTACCTGTTCTTCTTATCTGCTATTATGCCTGACAGGAGTTTGTGCTGAGGAAGGTTATTATTGGCCAATAGTTGGAAGGAACTGGTCCCTTCTGGGGCTCCTTGGGGATCAAGACTATCAGGCATGTGAGTGTGTTCGCCTTTAGCAGCTGGTTCATTTATGCTGTCAGATACTCATGCGGAGGGCAGTCAACTTTTTTAGCCCATAGGTGCCGGTGTTGTCTCATATTGTTTCCCTGCCATTGAGAGAACACCATGAATGGTTAAGTGGAGCCTATCTGGCTATTCTCCTGGCTTCTGTTCTGTCTCTCTGGTATACTTCTTGAAGCAGTCAGCCAAGGCTGAGTCTTTGCTTGGCAGTTTTAGGTTATCTTTAGACAGTCACATAGTTAAACAGAATATTAAGGATAAGTGTTGAACTTAAGTATGACTCTCCAGAAAACACAGTAACAGTTGAAAATAGAACAAAATCCAATTTGCTTTTGATTAAATAAGTCAATCTGTATGCTTTGATGATTTTGTTCTACACTTGCAATATCATAATAATTTGAAGCCCTTACCAACACAGCATGTGTGACTTAAAAATTGCTCAGAGTTCAAGCAGGAAGAAGATTAACTCAGATGTTTTATTCCCCAAAAGACCAAGATTTATTGAAGTATTGCAAATAGACATAATGTAACTGTACAGTACAAAAAGAGATGGAAAAAAGTTAATAAAAGTGAATGAATCAAAAAAGGTTTGCCCTTGTGTTTCCTACATTACTAATTACTCATTTACTCCTAGAAAACATTTCACAAGTTATGTACACATGAATACAAAAACATTTTCTAACCATGGCTAATTAGTGCACTTTTTCTTTCACAATATAAGAATGTGTAAGAAAAACAATAAGGAGATGTGAAAATAACATTTAGTGATAAAAACCATTAAAATGAATTACGTATTTACAAAAATCCTTTCATTTCAATGTGGCTTTAAGTTTTAAACTGGTATTCATTTACTGACCCTGAGAATATTTTCTTCTGTACCTTCAGTAGTTATATGACTTCATCACATATATGAATTAACTTCCAAATAAACCGAACTTCAAAGTAAAAACAACAAGCAGCTTTTAGTCCAGATTTTCTTCCACATATTTTCATTACACTAACAAACCAGCAGAGGGGTGTGTCACCTCAATTTCTGTTGAGAGGTCAGTCAACGTTTAGTTTTATTTCAATCAGTGAGTTTCCTTGCTGTAATCAGCCATTTGGCCTCTTCCATCTGCACACTTTAAGAGGAGGGATTACAACAAATATTTGAATTTTTCCATCTCATATTTTATGAGTGCATCAAAAATGTAACATGAGTTAGTCATTTCATTAATTAAAAAAAAAAAAAATCAGGGGCCTTTAAAAGGTTTACCCGCAGCCAGACGGCAGGCTAGTGAGTTGGGCATGCTCTCTGAAACTGAGGTCACAGTGCGTTTCACAGACGGAGAGTTCAGATGACGATGCTGGCGCCACCGCGAGAAGCCTTTTCCTGAGAGAGACATACTAACTTTAGATTCACTTCACTGGCAAAAACATCAATTGCACTTTTTGAGAATCTGTCTGTCTGGCACTGGTGTACTTGCAAATTTGCAAACTAAAGCAGCGTATGTCTTACAGAGTACTGATCATTTCTTCGCGCTCCTGGTTTCTGTCCGGGCTCGTATTCCGAGTAGCTGGGAGGTTTATCGGTCCACCCTCCACCTCTTCCCCTCCCTCCTCCTACCGCCCCTTTTCTGCTGCTTCCCTCATCAGAGCTCCAGGACCCTCTTCTTGAGTAGTTTCCTCTGGACCTGCTGTCAAACAAGTCATCCCTGGAACGGGACCGAGGGCGATCCAAGCTTTCTCGTGGCCTGCTGCGACTCGGCCCATCCACTGACTCCTCGCTGTAGCTCCGGGGAATACCTCTGGATCTCGGGGGTGAGGGGTAACGTCTCCCCGCTGACCCTCGCTCATTGCGACGACTGTAGCCGCTGTGGTTGCTCTCGCTGGAACTTGGTGGTCGAGTCTTGGGTGCAAGAGGTGGGATTCTGCCCAACTGTGACTCCCTTAGCGGTGGAAGTGTAATGATGCGACGTTCTGCTGGGCCATCATTGAGCGCAGAGATCATGCTGGGGGGACCCGGTGAAAATGGGACATTGATGGGCATGTGCTGGGCAGGAGGCAGAAACTGCTGGGCATGGGGTGGTGGAAACTGCTGGGCGTGGGGTGGTGGAGGTGGTTGGGACTGAAAGGAAGGAGATACAAGAAGAAATGTAAGAGTAAATACAACTAAAACTGAAAAACAATTTTGGCAATTGTACTGCAAAAAAACATTTTATACAGATAGGACATGAATAGCATTACCTATCAGAAAAAGTAGGAAAGGAGTTCTTCAAAATAATTTGACATTAACAGGGTTGGTGTTTGGTTCAGGTGAGGTGTTACACATCACCCTGTACAATGTAAACTCCTAATAAAAAAGTATAAAGTTGTTAACACGTGTTAAAGGAAATCTAGGAGACTTCTCCAGTTAAAGATTTTTCTCAAGGAAACAGCAATGATGTAGTCGGCCCAGCCAGATGGTGGATTCAAACCCAGGACTTGCTGTGAGGCAGCAGTGCTAACCACCGTCCTGCCCCAGGTTGGAACACAAGAAAAATATTACAATATGCTTTTGTTTACATTGAAAAAAAATACCTGTAGAAGAGGACTGTTCACATCCAGGCCCCTCACTTGGCTCTCCAGATAATCAAGCATCTGACTGTTGGCAGGTGTGTGGGCACTGGGAGGGGGCATGCTGTAAGCTGAAGACTGAGGAGGAGGGAGAGGCATTGGCTTTAAAGGGATGCTACTCCCTGAAACAGATCCTGAGGACAAAAAAAAAAAGAATTCACAAAACAAAGTTAGGCAACAGCAAATTCAACCGTATTGAATACTGGCTCTGTAATATGTGCAGGCTGTCGTGGGGATGCACCTGGGTAGAGCATTGGGTTCATCTGAGAGGAGACGTGGCTCAGTGGTGCATATATTGGTTGTCCTCCTAGCCAAGGATTCATGGCCCTCTTAGCTTCCTTCATCATACGATGCTGCATCACGGCTAAATGACGAGAACAAGACAATCTTTAATATGCACAGGTCCAGGAATTAGCTACTTTAAAACACAACTGAAGGCTTGCAGAAGGGATTGCTTCATGACTATATTGACTGGAGAAATAAACACTGAGATCAGTAACTGCCAACATACACACAGGCATTGAAATGTTTGGGATTCAAATAAATGGAAAAGTATCCTTCATAATATCTGTGTTATATTATTCCTTGACTTCTGTCACTGTCTGTAAATGTGTTACATTTATTCAGCCAATAAGATTGTTGAAGAATTCTTAAAAGGAAAGCTTGTACTTTTTTCGGGACAGCAGCACTTCTGAGGGCAGCAGGGACAGCGAACATAGCAGCAGCATATCTGAGGGCAACACTGGCAGCAGCAGATGCAGATGAGCATGAGGAGAAGGAGGGCCCCAATGATGATTAACAACACAGTTAACCAGCCTGTAGGAGGACAAAGAAAGAGGGACAAACTAAGTGTTGTGTGTCCTAAGAAGCAGAAGAGGCATTTCTGTATGTTATGACATTAATTACATTAACAGAAGTTGCACTGCATGCAATTATGCACATTTAGTCATATATATTCATATTCTCTTTCTTACCGTAGACAATAAGTTTCACTGGTGAGTCAGTGACTCCACTGGTGTCTCCAGCAGCATTAACACTGCAGTAGTACACGCCGTTGTCCCACCACATCACTTCATTGATCACCAGGTCTGCCTCTGTGCAAACAAACATCATTAAGTTCAATCAAATGTCTTCTGGTGCGCCTCATTTTCAGAAGCTCAAAAAAACTCTACAAAATTCATCAATTCAATTCCATTCAACTAAAATAAGGGTCAGTAGGATAGGATTTTTCTTTTCTGCAAAAAATATTTTTATGTAATGAAAGCAAAAGTCTTAGAAAAAAAGAAGCCACAACCAGAGTTTTTATTTTTTTAATTCTCAAATAGTTCTTTTATCAGAACTACCAATTCATATTCTGTCAAATAACTACTTACCAGGTCAACATGTCAGCTCTATTATGACACATAAGAATGGAAAACTATATACCAGTATATGAAGAGAAAGATTTATACAGGTAAGATCAGAATGAGGTGCTTACAACTCTGTGGCCCTTTAAAAAGTCACATTTAGGGTCAACTTAGGGTGAACTCACTGTTCTGGATAGAAATCTTGCGTTCCCGGTATTCTGGTCCCAGTGTAGCCTCATTGCTTCCTTTTTTCTGGACCACAGTGCGTACTGTCCGCTGATTATCTTGACAGTTATTTGATGGATCCTGTCCTAACTGTAGTGCAGACTGGTATGCTGCAAAACCAATGACAGCAGTTTATTAGAGCAAAGACAGACCATATTACACCCTTCTTTGTTAAAAAATTTTATGTTATTGACTGTCCAGGATAAAATGGACAGTTCTGCCACTGAATGTTTGGGGCCAACAAACACCGAGGACAATGACCATGAGGTACAACCCATAAATGGTTATGAATTTCTTTTTGTTTTTGGCAACAAGAATTAGACAAAGGGAATACGGAGAGTAAAAACTCAAAGATAAATGTATATGCATATAAATGTACCTAACCGGGAAACAATTCATTTAAAGCATGGTTATATTTATCAGCCTGTCGCATTTCATGTCAACAGCACGGTTAAGAGAGAAATCAGACAGCTGTGTGTAACAATGCAATTGCAGCAGCCTCTCTAAGACACTAAACACCTTGATCTCTGGTATGTGAGTTGCTTTTGTACCTGTGGAGTAATATTGCGTCACGGGGTCCATGCAGAAGGACCTGTAAACCCATGTGACGAGAACATCTTGAAGGTTAGCAGAGGTGGAGTAGTCGCAGCGGAGGATCACATTGGTAAACAGAGTCGTGCTGTACTGCGACTGGGAAACAACCACCTGAACAGACTCCGACACTGCAGAGAGACGGGAAAAAATGATAGTTATATACATTAGTATATAATGGCGTATTAGGTTATGGCGTTTATCTCGAGAAGTCCAGGAAGAAGAGTGGTAGAAATGAGTCACCGAATAAAGGTTTCTCTCAGCAATGGAGTTCATGTCAAAGTTGCAGAACCAGAAAAACAGGTGACACAGACAGAGAGACAGGAAGTGGCTTTACTGTGAAACTACCAAACAAACACTGAAAAGGTGGAATGAAACCTGATGAGTTCATCTAAATGTGGGCACATCACAGTGAAATAAAATCACTGGTTTTAGTTTGAAAAGGGGACCACTCTCAGTGAGCAAGTATGTCTAAATTCATCCAAACATTATTGATACAATGAAACCAGAATTCACGAAAAGGCCATTGTTTGAGAACCCATAAGCAGAACGACCTTTGGATGACACATACCAAATTTTAAACAAGATAATCATGTGAACGATACTTTGATTCATTTTTCTCGATATATATATAAATATATATATGTTTTTTTTAATTCAGTTGATGAGCCGATTCGGTCGGCTTGTTTTTACACATGTAACGAACTGGAAATTACCTTTCAGAAGCGACAGCAGCAAGACAGCGACAGGTATTATCTGCATTTTCACCAAACCGCCTCCAGCTCCGAATGAAAAGCAGAGAAGCGACACTCTAATGATGAAAAATAAAGCTAAAATAAAACCGCTTCTAAAAAAATTAAAATCCCGAAGACACGAGTTTATATCTTTACTTCGGCCTAACCAAAAGTGCACATCGTTTCCTCCTATGCCTTACTGAAGAGTCGGCTGTCTGCAGTGATAGACTGAGCTCGTCTCTGGCCCCACCCCGAAACAGGTGAATTTGCCTGTGACGCAGACAGGTGTAGCGCAGAAGCTGTCAGGAGGCTACAATACGAGTACATAAACAGATACTGCGCACATTATCTCACTGGCCTTATCTGATTTTCTCTGTAGGACTTTCTGACGCGAAGATGATCCCAAAGAGCTCTTTATTTAAAAAGGCCTCAATTCTGCTGGTTGGTGTAGATTTTCTAGCTGAATTAAAATGTATGCTTCTTTTTTGTAATCAAGTGTTTTGGCATTGAGGGTCAATCTAGAAAAAAAAATCTTTTCTTCTTTTAAAAATGCCTCAAAAATATTAACTTGGTTCCCAGCTACCATCCTTGGATTACAAAAATATGTACAGCTTAAGGGTTCAAAATCCACATTCACAGATATTCTCTCATCAAGGAAATGTTTTTGGAAATCCGTTCAGAGCAGCTGCGTGACTCATGTCAGGATAAAGCAGGAGAAGCACTGACTGGAGCTGGGCTGCTCTTCTACTTATCACACATTTCTTTCCTTCGTTTATCCTCTAAAGTCTTTCGTAATAACCACAACAGCCCTAATAAAAGCAGTCCCAACTATAGTTCGTTAAGAATGACATCTTAAGTTCATGTTCACCCGAAGTTCACTGACATCAGTTTTGAAGTTAATTCAATTTTGAAGCAGCATGCACTTCTATGTGCATACAAAATACATATAAGTGGTTTATATTATTAGTTTTTGAATTGAAATACTTCTTCAAGCTCTATTTAACTGAGGAATACACAGAGGGAGAGACCTCATGAACTGTAAGCCAAGTAAAAGAAAACCAAACGACACACAAATGAAATTTTGATAAAAATGGTAATGTTTCAATAAAAATATATTTTTTAAAAAGAACCAGTACAAAAACCAGCCAAGGAGAAGTCATTTAATAATCATTTTAAAAGGAGTCTGTTGACAGTTCTTTGTTCGGGGTGGGCTTTTTGATCTTGGGTCTTCTCTGACCATCGTGGTGCTTTGGTGGAGGTCGATGTTGTTTCAGTGGGTCAGTTCGGTCCTCGAAGAACTTCTTGATCTAAGGACGAGACAGCAGGGAAAGTATGATGATTTTAATGTTTCACTGATAGCTGGTCACAGTCTCTGCTCTGTGAAGGTACATACCTGCTCCAGCTGTTTCTCTGTTTCATTCACATCCACACCTTCCTCTCCTCCAAGCCGGCCACCGGTCATTTCATAGAGGTTTAGAGTCGCCATCTTAATCTGTCCCACTTTCAGCGTTTTCTTTGCAGCTGTTTCCTGAATATGACTCCACTTCCTCTCCTGTAAGAAGACAAGACAACCAAAGTTTATTCCTAAGATGCCGAGATGCTGAATTTTGACCCAGGATTATGTGTCGTACCCATATTAGACCTTCAGAGCGAGTTTCCTCCAGCTCGGTCTGGAGCCGAGACACCTGGTTGTTCCTCTGCAGCAACTGCAGGTTGTGCTGTTCCTCCAGTTCCAGCAGTGTTTTTCTATGCTCGTCAACCTGCTCCTGCGCCTTACTCTCCCTGTCAGAGAGTTGGCATCTGAAGTGGAGAAGACTTTCTAAATGACCCGTGAGCGCTGCCACATCTTCAAACTGTAACACAGTTACACTCTCGTTAAGGGTGAAGCCCCAGAAGTAGATCACTATCTACTCCAAACATGACAGTTTGCCTGGATTGTAAAACAAATCCCTTGCTAACGTAATCAATTATTACAATTATTATTACAAAATAATGCAACCACAATTCCAAAAATGTTGGTACGCTGGGTAAAATGAGTCACAGTCGAACATAGAAAACATATCAAGTTTTTAAACTGAGACATTTTACTATTTCATAGAAAATATTAGCTCCTTTTGAGTTTGATGGCAGCAACCCCTCTCAAAATTGGTGAGACAGGGACAACTGCAACAATTTGTAGCTACTCCTACATCTAGAAATGTTTCTCAACTTAAAATTGGGAAGACTTTGACTATCTCACCACATGCAGTACAAAATATCAACAAAACACTCAGCAAACAGGGAGAAACCTCTGTGTGCAAGGGACAGGGCTAAAACCCGTGTCTCTCGAGCAGCACTGCATTAAAAACAGGGGTGTCATGGAAATCACTGCATGGGCTCAGGAACACTTCCAGAAATCACCGTCTGTGAACACAGCTCGCTGCCATCTACAAAATAAAAGCTTCATCATGCAAAGACAAAGACAAATGTGAACATGATCCAGAAACGCCGCCATCTTCTCTGGGCCAAATCTCTGTTAAAATGGACTGAGGCAGAGTGGTAAACTGAGGCTGAACTGGCCTGCCTGCAGACCTCTAACCAACTGACATGATACAACAAATATTACCCCGGGACTGTGGAGCAGCTAAAAGCCTGCATCAGACAAGAATGGGACAGCATTCCTCTCCCAAAAGTTGAGGAAATGGTTCCCAGATGTTTACAGACTGTTGTTAGAGAAGAAGAGGGAATGCCACATGGTGGTAAACGTGGCTATATCCCAACTATTTCGAGACATGTTGCTGCCACCAAACTCCAAATGAGACAATATAGGGTTTTTTTTTATAAAATAGTAAAATGTCTCAGTTTAACCATGATATATATTTCTATGTTCTATTGTGAATAAAATATGAGTTTATAAGATTTGTACATCATTGCATTGTGTTTTTACCGACATCTTACACAGCTTCACAACTGTTTTTTTTTTGTTTTGTTTTTAGAATTCTTGATTGGCAACTGTGCAGGCCATCATCATGAGGAAAGAGTTGAGATTCAGGGCAGCCTGAACTTAAACCTGAACAGTTTATCTGGGGGTCATAATTAACTTTGGTCTCTGGATTTTTTGTTCTGTGATGGTGTGAGAATGATTGAAGCTGATGTGTTTCTAAAAGGCATTCAAACATCAGATAGTTTAGTGAATCAAATAAAAGATTATTCCTGTATTACAGTGGTGTGAAAAAGTGTTTGCCCCCTTCCTCATTTCCTGTTTTTTTGCATGTTTGTCACACTTAAGTGTTTCGGAACATCAAACCAATTTAAACAATAGTCAAGGACAACACAAGTAAACACAAAATGCAAGTTGTAAATGAAGGTGCTTATTAGTAAAGGTGAAAAAAAATCCAAACCACCATGGCCCTGTGTGAAAAAGTGATTGCCCCCCTTGTTAAAACATACCATAACTGTGGTTTGTCACACCTGAGTTCAATTTCCCTAGCCACACCCA
>VUQK01044456.1:7824-18900 GCA_015106715.1 Bujurquina vittata
AAGGAAACTTTGACCGGTCTGACTTTTTCTCTTACCGCCAAGCCCCCCTCCCCTCGCCCCCCCCCCTCCTGTCCTACTCCTCTCCACCCCCCTCCCTCCCTCCTTTCCCTCCCTCCATCCATCCACCTTCTCTTCCTATGGTCTCTCCATCACCACTAACAATCCCACTAGCCCCTCCCTGCTCTCCATTCTCCACCTTCTGAAGAGCATACATCTCTCGCTCTTTTCTCTCCATCTTTTCATTGTTTCTTCTTCTTCTTTGTCCTGCACATCACTGCGGGACCAGAGTCGCCACCAAATGCTGCTCCTGTCCACATGAAACCTTCACCATGTATGCGACACGAGACGACGACGAGAGCCGTGTGCATGGAAATGAGCGGGTTTATCTCCTCCAGGAGTGTTGGCATTCCACTCGTTTCTTAGTTTTTACCCTTTCAGGGCGGTTTGGAGCTTTCAGTCTCTTTGGCTGCTATTAAGACCTTCTCTGAGTTATTCATAATTACCTCTCTGATATTATTTCCATATAACGGGGGCCTCTGTGTAGGTTTAAGTGGCTCATTCGTGTAAAACATTTTATGAAGACATTAAAATGACTTCATACAAATAAATGAAACCTAAATAAATATGTCAAACCTCACAAATGGCCCCCCTTTGGAGAAAATGAGACGTGCAGCACAGGGCTGCAGTTTTTGTGTCCACTGTTTCCACAGTTGACCTGTTAGCTTTAATGTTTCTTCAGCAGCGCTGTGAAACATACTCTAAGTGGACGTATTCTTCCAGGCTGTGTTTTTGTGTGCAGTAAAAACGCCTGTTACCACTGAGTAACACAATATCTGTGCTTCACCTGGTTCTCCTTGGTTGTGCGGAGGAGCGACCTGAGCCCCCCCTGCAGTGAAAGCCCAGCGCAGATGTAGTCCAACGAGGAACGAAGGAAAATGTCGGTGACAGTGGACACAGCTTTGCATGTGTTCCCACGGTGTCAGTCGTCCATCTGTCGTTCTGGTTCCTGAGCAGAGCGACCACAGACTATATATAAAAGATGGTCATTGCCACTGTGATGTCACCCACTGATTTTGGACTCACCGGCTCGGTCCTTCATAATGCTGTGAAGTGGGCGTCTGCAGTGATGAACTCACATCTGCAGGCAGCTCTGAGTGGCGTTTGTGCATTTTTTTTTTTTTTGCATGCAGGGTGCTTTTGTTGTTGTGTGAAACCGTAGAGCTATTATTAAACAGATGAGTAAACAACGTATTTATATGCGGAGGGGTTTTCCTACCGTTTATGCCATTAAGCACGATTCTGTGATGTTACATGCAAACTTAGCAAACATTAATTATGATGTGAGGAGTTTCTGCTTTTCTCTGCTTGGTCAGATAAAACGTGCCACTGCAGCTGCTGATGCGTCAGACTCCATTCAAAGCTTTAGACTGACACTAGATCTGTGATGCTTCTTTGGAGGTCTGCTTGTTCTTTGTGTTTTAAACAGTAACTTCAGTCAAAACCATTTTCTCACCTTTCTGTAGGGACCAATCTATCGATTCATATACAGATAATCAAACTGGCTACTTTGTCTCTCTCTCTGTCACAGACACACACACACACACTCTTAAAAAGTTGCCTGTTAGATTCTGTAGATTCATTAATCTTATTTCAAGTCTGAGGCACCTTTTAGCAGCTTTTGCAGCTAAAAGACTTTTCATGGTGTCAGTGTGTCGTTGTGTGTTGCACTGTGCTGCAGTGTGTTGTTGTGTGTCGCATTGTGTTGTTTTTGAAGAAGTTGTTGCATGTCACTGTGGAACTCTGCATGCATGTGTTGCTGTGATCAGATATCAGATTTGCTGTTACGTTTGCTTCCCTTTTGTCCTTCAGTTTATTTTCATCTTGGCCTTCCCTTCAGCTGGCCTCTGACCCTTCTCTTTCTGTCTTTGTCATGTGTTCATGTCTAGTTGTGATCGTGCTCTAAAATCCTTAATTCCAAATGGACCCTATCCTCACAGCTCCACCCTGTGTGTAGAGCTGTTGTGTAGTGTGGAAACCCATAACCGTGAGTTGAGCGCTTTATATCAGCACCAGTCTGTTACTTGTAAACTCCATGCAGTCTCGTGTCTAATTTCATTGAATATTAATCTGCTAATTATATTTGAAAGCTAAAAAAGATGACTTCTTCTTGTCTGAAATACAGTAATTCCTAGATATGAAAATTTTAATTTCCCTTTTCGCACACAGTTTGTGAACTAAACCCTGGGATAATAATCTCTTAATTTATTCAAACATTTTATTCAAATCAGCCTTTGTTGCGGTCATTACTACTGTTCCCAAAGCCTGATATTAACAGAGAAACCAGAGAAAACAACAACAGAAGATTTCCTTCATCCTCTGCGCCTGCTCTTTCTACCCGCTCAGAGATAATACAGTTCATTACTGGACACAACATTTTTCACTCCACACATTTGACACAGTCTGCTCAGTGTGGAACGACTTGTTTACGTGTCAATCTGAATAAATTCCTTAGTCATAGATGATAGTCGAGGCGCTTCTTTTTGTCTTCTCGCGTTTCATTTTTAGCTGTTTTTGCCAACAGCGGCTATCAAACCGCTGGCTTTGTGGCTTCTATTGATATGAAAAAAATTAAAGAGATGATAACTGGGAATGGATTAGAGGCTTCAGCAATTTGCCATTTCTTTTCGTCTTAAAACAATCAAGATGGTGTGTGAGTGTGTGTGTGTGTGTGTGAGTGTGTGTGTGTGTGTGTGTGTGTGTGTCCTCAACCGTTTTGATGAGGGTGGTGTGGGATGGTCTAGGTGGGAGCTGCTTCCTATCAGGGATGGCATGATATGCTAAAGCCGCCTTTTTAATCTACAGTGTGTCCGTACTGCATGATATGCAAAATAAATTATGAAGAGAAGAAAAAAATAGCATTTGAGTGACCTTGCAGGCTGGAGGGTTCGATATTTTCTCCCTCGCTGCTTAAAATTCTTGATATGCAAATGGATGTCACAGTAATCCCTTGTCATTCGCGAGCTGCCTGCCTGGTGTTCCCCGCACATTCTCACTTGCAGTGCTGTATATTAATCCATTGTCTGCGTGCAAAGGGAACATATCACAGGAAGTTTGATGTGTTTTATATCCGTGACGATGGCCAAAATAATTGAAACAACCTTTAAAAGTCTTTCCCATCATAGAAACATCATGCCAGGTTCCTGCATGTACCCACTGGTGTCCCATAATCCAGGTGACTGTGACCTGAGAGTCTTTGTATTAACAAAGTTAATTAATAAATCAATCATTGGGAGAAAACTTATTTGAACCATTTTGAGTGTCAATGTTTTGTTTAGTCGAATTTAATAAAACACAGCGAACTGGCAGAATAGTACAATCAGAAAATCCATGTTTGCACCCTGAGGCGTCCCTGTGGTCAGGTTGGGGTTGGTACTCTTTTAGACAAACAATTTCACGTGAGAAAAAGAAACTTGTCCAGAAATGGAAAACTAAAGCTGGGGAATTTGTCAGGAAATTTTCAGCTGGTGTGATTTTTTATTTTTTTTTTGCAGAGACATCTGAGGCCGGCAGCATTGCGTTTTTGAAGTGTTCCTATCCTTGTGAACTCAGTATCTCAGGAATGTCTCTGGGAATTTTCTTCTCCAAATGTGTTCACTTAAACTCAAGGATGCACTGATTAGATCTGGTGGTCAAAGGTCACTGTGCCTTTTTAAAAGAAGTGCAAAAATCTAGTTTTTGGTGAAGAACGCCGGTTAGGACCAAATTTCACACAGATGTGTAAAAGGTCTAAAAAGTCATCATGATCAAGTAATGATATTTTGTATCCAGAGGTATGATGGAGCAGAGCAAGACATGATACAAACTAACCGTTTGATGGAGGCTGCATTAACATCATTCTGCTGTTCCATCTTTATTCTCCAGAAACTGTTTATGATTTGTATCTATAAGCACCATTTCTTATGCTTCACTTGGAACGTCTTCATGCCGTTCACTTCCTCTCTGTCACTAAACATGACGTGATTGAGTGAGGCGAGTGTGTTCCTTCTTGCCCAGCGCTCCTCGTCCCTTTCAGCCTTTTTTGCGATTCCCTGCTCCACATGTTTTTGGGAACGCTGCCGCTGCATTTCCACGATCTCTGTAAAGACGAATGCTTGCTACAGGTGATTGGGGCTGAGAGTCCTGTACTTGTGCTGGCTAAACCATTAAATGTTTCAAGCACCTGACCTCAGCAGTCAGCTCGTTCACGTTTTTGGGCTTTTCTGTTTTAAAAGTATGAAACAAAGTGTATTTCTGTACTCCTTCTGAGCCTCTTTGAGTTTGTACACAGATTGCAAAGGAGGTCGGCTCCCCCTCTAACATCGCGTGCACTCCAGAAGCCAGCTGAGCGAGGCGAGAGCTTTCCTGCTTGCCCAGCACTCCTCGTTCCTTATCCTTCTCTGCAGAGTTATGTAAATTACCTCCAATAAAGCATTATAATGGCAGGCGTAATAATGGTTATTATTATTTACCAGGCACCGTATGTGGCTGCATGTGTGTGTGTGTGTGTGTGTAGTGTGGATGGGTGTTGGGTTATCAAGCAGTAGTTAATTATAATGGAGCATGAAGGCGCACTATATGCATATTATCACTGCTGAGAGTCTAATTTATTTGGGCTGAGAAACGAGAGATGTTGGTTGTGTCACATTTGCATACTGAGCATGGCAGGTCCCCCCTGCGAGCCCACCCCCTGCTGAAAACCACTGCAGCACAAGGTGCTCCCTCATCATTTTGTCCACATGTGATAAGACCTTTGTTTCTCAGCTTGATCCATCTGGTCATGGATGGCTGAATGCAGCAGCAGCAGGAGAAGATGTTTGTGGAAAAGCTTCCACTTTTCTGCTCTGCTACAGGTTTGTTCTTCTCTCTGTGGAGCTATTTATACAAATCCTGCACCTCTGATCTCAAATCTATAGACTGTCATCAGAAACACAGGACAGCAGCCTCTAACGCATTTAGATTTACACTGATATGGTTATTTCAGAATCTAAATGACTGCCCAAAAACACTTAAATAATCACTTATTAAATGTGTCCATGTGTTCATCATGTTCAGACTAAATTTAGGCATTATTAAATAGATTTTCCTTATTTATTCCATATTTACCTTAATGCTGATGCACCCATTTATTTACTTTCCTATTAAATTTCAAAATGTATGCTATATTTATTTGTTCTGCATTATTCCCCTTCTTGCATCTCCCCATATGTAGAAAAGCACATTTGGGTATCTATAATTTAACAAATACATTTGTTAACAAATACATTAATAAATAAAGTGGAAAAATAAATCAAAGTGATAGAAGAGCAAACAAATGTCACCATTAAATTAATGAATATAATTCTTTTTTATTTGAAATTAAAGAAGAGTTCATGGTGATAAGTGTGGGAACAGCTGATGTTTACAGTAAGACCCTGCAGCTGTGGATCACAGCAGGTACAATAACACAGGCACATGTAGCTGGCAGCACTTTACTGTAATCTAACAGGGACGCTTCCTGCAGCGCACAGCCATTAAAGTCATTTAGAGAATTTGGAATTGCCTCCACCAGCCACATCCCCTCCTGGGTGTCTTTAATCCCTTTTTGGTGCATTTAATGGAATGTGAATTTATTTAAGTTCAAATTTCTTTTATTTATTTTCAGTAGTTTAATTTCTCCTTCTGAAATATTGGCACAGGTTTGATTATATTATTGATTCTAAGAAACTACTTGTGTTTGATGCTGTGTGTTCAAGCGTAAATATGTGTATGTGTGCTATCTGTTATCTGGTCAACCAGGAGCACAGACCGTTAACTCCCAGTGTCAGAGACAGGATATCATCTCCAAGCCTGGTCGAGGTTAAAGGGGGTGAACCTCGGATGGAGGGACGAGAGGTTAGCACAGGCTCAGGGAGGATGGCAGGAAGCAGGGAAAGCATTAACACAGGTGAGACGAAGAGGGAGGGAGGTTTAAGTGGTTTAGAATGTGGAAGTACATTATTCAGTTTAGAGTGCAGAGATAACTAATGAAGGGTGAGAGAGGGGTTAAGGTTTAAGGATCAATGAGAACGAGAGATGGGGGGGTGAGAGATTTTAAGAGGTGCAATTCAGATAGTGAAATTAGAGGTGAGGGACAGGAAAGCGAGTGAGGTTAAGAGATAGAGGGATGAGAGAGAGATAATATGAAGAAATGACAGTCAGCCAATCCTGTTGGCTCTGGGTTAAAATACACTTTTTAGCCGTGCTAGTGGCACGGCTGCAGGCGTGACGGTGCCAATCTGCCTGTGGTGGAGTCCATCATTTTGAAATATCTCAACAACTGCTTCCTAATTTATTCATGCCCTCCAACTGGTGACCCCTTTCTCCTCGAGCTCCACAAAGAGTTGAACATTGCCGTGACCTGTTCTGCTTTCCCTTATATGTCATATAAACAATATATCATTACAGTGATGGATAGCATGGCCAACTCTTCAATTTATGTGATGTCTCAGAGAAGGGCTGTCCTGAGGAGCTGCGACCACGAGCACAAAAACCATCCAGCTGCTGTTCAAACACTCTGTTTGCAAACGGCAGCCAATCAGAAGGAACGCTGGCTTAAAGGGAGGGTGCCCTTAAAGGGGGTGGAGCTAAAACGGCTTGTTTCAGACAGTGTGTGGTCCAATATAAAATAGAAAAGGGTTTCAGTGATCTAAGGCTGCTCTGGTTAAGTCCAAGAATTAAAATAGGAAGCTGAAAATGAGCACAACAGTTCTCCTTCAACAACCAGCCGATGAACTGTGATCATCTATGACCATGAAATGGAGGACGTGCCTTAGTTCCTGTTTGTGGACAGCGTGAGCTGCATCAGCTTTGCTTTTAGACAGACTGAAGGAAAAAAGGAGGGCTTGTATTAATGGCAGACATATTTGTAGTTTGTAAAATGCCCCAAAACGCTCATGCGACTCTGTTTGTGTGAGGAACACAACACAAATCCTCACTTCTCGTTTTGTCTAACACAACACTCAGTGTAGAAGAGTTTAGAAGTGAAGCAGTGAATCTCAACTGGCTGTCCAGTCATTGCTTCAAAACTGTATAATATTAACATGTCTCATTGTCAGCTGTGGCCCCTCACTGCCTCACACACTTCATACACACTGTACTCTCAGTCTGCTCTGTGACCTTCCTCCATATCTGCAGCCAGCAGACTCCCGTGTCTCTCAGAGGGAGGGTGTCCCTGCAAGCTCACTGCAATTTCACCTGTCAGTCAAAATGTTTGGAGTGATGATGTGGTTGTCATGTGTCCACAGGGCATGTCTTGTCAGTGAGTTTGAGTCACGTCAGAGTCCAGAAAGCAGCTTTTTTTGGTCCAAAAACAGGAAAAAGTTTTGGATGCAGGTCAGTTTGAATTCACTGTGGGGGGGGGGGGTTCAGTTCATCGAGTCCATCCCACCACGAGGAAGGTCACCGGCAGTTTGACTGTAAACTAGAATGTGGAACCCCCCAATGTTTTAATGTGGTTGAAAAGTGAAAGGATGTTACCTCTATCCAACTTCAGACCATTTCTCCATCATGGCTCTCTGACCTCGACTGTTAGCTGCCGTGCTAACCACAGCACCACTGTGATGGCAAAGTATAGGGACCACTTCTACTCCAAGACGTTTGATCCCAGAGATGCTGAGACAGTAAAAGGGTGCCATGGGATCCTGTTTGCTTGGCTCCATCGTGGTCCAAAAGTTGACCTCAGTCTAAACAGAAAATGTAAAGGAATATTTTTAGGTTAACCTTTTTGACATTCACTGAGTTACTGGCAGGTTTATGGCTTACAGCATGCTAAACGAGCATGGCTTCTGAAACTAGAAGGTGTTACCTTCCAAGTCATGTCTCTCACATCCTTTACGGCCTAACTCTCACACTAAAAATGCCAGCGGCTGGCTGCAGGATGTTAAGAGGTTAAATGAATGAATGCTCGGTGGGTTACACTTGCTGCTACCACACAGGTCCAGTTAGACTGTCGGAGACAAAAGCAGCTCATCCCGTTACCTGGTTTTTCAGTCCAGCTTTTTTTAAGCACAATCAAAAGCTGCTCTGCCTTTGGAATTTCTTAAAATGATCTTTGAGTGGAGGAAAAGAAAAAACAGAAACACTCAGATTTAAAACTCTCCACCACTGTGTAAGTTTAGCCAATAAGTAAACTTACTGGTTAATAGAGCATTTAAAAGGGCCCTCAGTTCATTACACGGTCACAGATTACAGCGCTAACCATTATTTTCTGGTTTTATTGAAGTAATTCCGGCTCTTTGGGTCAAACTGAACTGGAAAACTTGTGTGCAGTGAAAAGTTGTAACTTGTATACTTGGAGTTGAAGCCCATGAGCTAGTAGGAGGCTTTGCCCTCGTTTCCATCACCCACTCCTGATCTGCACCACATATTCTGACTGACACACACACTCTGTCACGCTCTCCTCTCCCATCTCCTTTCTCCAGCCTGCCTGTGATGTGTCTCTCCCCTCCTCCATTCCTGATGATTGATAGGCACGAGGCCCTAATCTAAAGGAACATTTCTCTGTGCTGTCCAGCTTGCTATCAGCCCAGCAGTTCTGCGTGCACCCAATGTGTGAGCCCACGGCAGGCCTGGTGCTGGTGGCTGGGACAGGATGTTGGCACACTTGATTACCTGCCTATCAGATCCTTGGCCTCTTCTGCAGCCACCACACTGCAATCTGCATACCTTCCACTCACACAAAAATACACTCAGGCACATGACCAGTATTTAATGCGTCGGGGTGCTCCATTGCCTCCATCCGTTCCCATTTCGAACTGTAAAAGTGCTCCAGCCTCTGGTGGAAATGGTTGGAACTTGGAGTAAAGTTCAAGACTTCCGAAGTGTATCGCTACAGTAAACTGGACCTAAAGACTGATAACATTGTAACTGTGCACGATTACCTGTTGCCGCTGAGTGTTTCATGAATATTCTGCCAACTTTTCACGTTATCTGTGGAGCGTCTGGGTAGGACGCTCAGTGCCTGTGATAAACTGATACAGCAGAACTTATGTTATCACAGGAGATATTATGATAAATGCAATGCTGATGGCTGACAGATAGGTTTCAATAACATGATGTTATAGATGATTTATTCAGGGCCCAAAGGTATCTAAAAAATACATTTATTGTTAAACAATTCCACTCAGTGTACAGCGCCATGATGAAAAGTGTCTGACATACATCAGCACTGACAGGTGAAGGCAACAGGTGACAAGGTGAAGGCTGTGATAACCTTCTGTTTGCATGTAGCAGCCAATCAGAATAAAATTGTCTTAATGGAAGGGTAAAGAAAGCCAGAACATTGAGTTTCAGAGAGAGGAAGAACTGTGGGGCTGCATTAAGAAACCCTGAATAAGACAAATAAGTCTGACTTTGATCTGTGCGACGCTAAGTTCCCAAAAATGAGCTGAAGCTGGACCACGGTTCACTGATACTTTGTATGAACCATCCCTGACCAACACAGCAGTGAAGACCAGCAAAATCCCTCATGAGGACCCCCCGCCCTTATGTGAGGCTGCAGCATCACATAAAAAAGAAGCAAAAGCCCTCACATGTGCACCCTCTGCCTTCTGCTCATTCTCCCCATCCTTGCAATATCTGTCTTATCATGTCCTGTCTCTCTCTCTGTCTCCTCTGCACTATCTCTCGCTCAGCAGTTTCCTTCCTTTATTAGACAACAATCACTTGTTTTCCCAAATAAGCGGTTTAGGGTGGCCACTGCAACAACAGAAACGAGGCTCAACTGAAGTCATTTTGGATTTGTTCTCGACATTTAAGAACCCGTGGGTTTTCCCCCCACCCCATCTGAATGGACCGTTTAGTGAAAATAACTTTTTTAAAGGAATGGACAGAAGGAAAACAAAAATTAAACACCTAAAAAGATGTTGGATTACAGCAGCTGTGCAGGGAAAAGACGTGCTGTGGTGATGCGGCTGCATGGGTGGGAATATAAAGTGAGATTATGTAGGTCAGAACAGAAATAAAAGAATCATAAAGTCGTCTCACTGCGGGTGTCCAGGCGTCCTCTTCAGCCATTAAAGCCATATACTGCAGGAAGATGCTGCAGGAAACCGTAGCTATGTACTCAGTGAATCAGCGTTTTACATCCCTCCTCGTGGTCCCTCTGTTTGTTCACTCGCCTGCTTTCCTGCTCTCTTTAATTGGTGAACCTCTAAATGACCCTGAGTGTGTCGAGCAAGTCTATCACTCTTTAACTTTTACTCGTCTCCTCTCCGCGGCCCACGCTGCCGATACCGGCCTGATTGAAATGTCCTTTTTCACAGGAGCCAGAAGGAGTTGTTAAAGCAGACATGAATTAATGATTGAATTAATTATCGGAGTCACATACCGTACAATTAATTTTGTGGCTTTGCCTCAGTCTTTTTTCCTCTCCCCATCTGTGCATGGAGAATGTCAAGAAACATTTTCTAATTAATTTATGTGTGATTATCAGGGGTAGTTTCTGGAAGGTCTCCACTTTCAATTTGTGACAGGCTGCAACAGAGAGAGGGAGAAGGCTGTGAGAGAATAAGGGAGAGGCTATACTCGTGAAGTATGCACACACGCACACACACACACACACACAGATTTTTTTCTCTCCATATTACACTTCTGTTTTAAATTTGCTTCCAAGATGTCGTCTCTCTCGTGGAGTCGTGACTCTGCAGCTGCTGCTGCTTTGCTCTGGAGCAAATTGAATCATCTTACTATTAATCTGAGAAATCTCTGTCTTTGTGTCTGATTTTTAGCTCACCCCAAAAGCTTCTAGTCCGAGATGTTAGCTAAGATGCTAGCTAAGAGCCTTTGCCCCTCATCTGATGCACTTCATACTTGGCATGTGTGTTGCTAGGGAATCAGGCAAGTGCAGTGCTGAGGAGGACGAGTGGTTCATATATTTTAGCTAAAAAATGTGTTCACTGTACAGCAGGGATATTCAATTATAATTTAAAGAGGTCCGGTCAGACAAAAGTTCATGAGGCCATATATATATATATATATATATATATATATATATATAATGATATCCTCATCTTCCAGAAT